>CAIGRO010003476.1:0-15435 GCA_903798355.1 Fraxinus baroniana
ACATTAAAACATAAATTGAAATTCAACATAATACTAATGATTCAATTTGGATGATTTCAATGGCCCATATCTAACATTCAAAATGTAATTCACGATAATTTAACATAACCTTACATATTTAACACGCTAACATTACCTTCAAAATAACACAACCCGTGCCGATGCACGGGCAAAAACTAGTAATATATATATATATATATATGAATAAATAACTTGAATTAACTGAATTATAATAAACAGAAATGAGGAAATATGAAAGATAAAAACAACCACAAGGCAGAAATGATGATTATGAAAACTGGAAACGAGAGAACTTACTATATTTTATATACACAAAACGTCGTAGAAACATTAACTATAGAGAGAATTTCAATAATGCGTTTTAAAGACTACTGAACTCTTATGATCAATTGATAATACTAAGCGCATAAAAGTTAAAGCATGCAATTAAGTCAGTTTTAAGTATAAGCTCCTAAACATGATTTAACTAAAAAAATAGATAAATTTTTTTGTCAAAATCCACAATTAATTTAACCACACCCCCCAACTTGGGCTCGTGCCATGTCGAACTGTTGTGGTTTGACCCAAATTCAAGTGGGCGTTAGAGTTTGAATTCGAGGTTTTTGGAGAGATCAAAATTATGAATCGGAGGAAAAAATCGTCGCATTTTAGTTAGCCTGGCGCTAGCTAGACGCTTGAGCGATCCCGGTGGAAAACAACTCGAGAGTTTGTCGCTCGTCTGTCACTGACTGTCGCTCGAGCAACAAGTTTTTTTGGCCCAAACCCGTTTCGATTTTTTGACGCATTTTTGAACTCTCTCTTTATCTTCTTTTCAACTACACATTATTCAATAAAATAATATTACACACATATCCAAAAAAAATTCTTATTTTTCAACCACACGTTCTCTATCAATCTACTATTATAAAATGCATTCTTAAGAAAAATGAGACTCAAAGATACTCATACATTCTTGAGAATTTTTATTTGTACATTATTATTTTATGATTCTGTCCATAGTAGAAATCATGCAATGTTTATAATATTCATTTAATTTATGTATTAAACATTTCACTTTCAAGGAAGGAAAAAAAAACAAAAAAACCTCATACAAGTTGTCAATTTCATTGCTAAGTTATTGTATGAGCCAGAATTATTCTCACAGGGGCCTTACAAGCCCCTCACAAGGGGACGGGCTCCACGTGTATTAAAAAAAATTGTGCAAACTCCATCATATGTGTGTTGTCTGTATAATTTTTATAAAAAAAATTCGGTACACCAAGAGAGGTTGGTTATATGATTATAGTGGCCAAATTTTACCAACAAGCTAAGTGGTGTAGTTGTTTCTTGCATCCTTATCCAAGCAAGTTTTTAGACAAATTTGTCAGTAAATCAACCAACGCACTTGTACATTAGTAAATCTAGTTGGGCCATGCAGTCATTGAATCTCTCTCTCTCTCTCTCTCTCTCTCTCTCTCTCTCTCTCTCTCTCGAATTTTATTTTAAATTGTTAGATGTAGGTCCACCTGCAGAAGATTTTTAATTTTTAATGGTTTTAAATAGCACTCGTTTATATTTTTTAAAAAAAGATTTGGGATACTCATCTCCATTATGAGGAGTGTGTTTGAGTCACATTATTTTCAAAGAATGTATTTTGAAATAATAGATTGAAAGAGAATGTATGATTGAAAAAGAAGAAAAAATTATTGATGTGATGGAAAATATTATTTTATTGAAAAATGTGTAATTGAAAATGAGTAAAAAAATGAGAATGAAATTTTTAATGTGACTCAAATAGGGGCGAAATTATCTTTCATGAGATTCGCTCCTGTTTGGTTTAGATAAAAATCAATTTTTTGGTGAATTTGATAAAAATTGATGGAATATGTGGTTAAAATATTTTGAGACCATAAAATATATAGTTGGGCCATGCAATCATTGACCAACTTTATAATTCAACCAAGTAGGTGCGAAGATTTGAGACGGAAGTTGATTGAATATGCACTGGATGCAGCCTCTTAGAATGAGTGCACGTGGATATTAAAAAAAAAAAGAAGTATGTACGCTGCAGAACAATTTTGGGCTTGAATTGACTGAATTATATATGAATTAAATAAGAAAACTTATAATTGAATATTCCATTTCACCATAAGGGAAAAAGTGTTTGTACAGGAAAGGAAAGAAAAAAAAAAGTAACCAGAATTGCACCAGAATAGAAATAAATGTGGGCTCCACCATGTATTAAAAAAGAATAAAAAAATGTGTGGGCCCCACCTTGTGTGAGTGGTCTGTTGCCATTCCGGTGACCTTTTTTTCTGGTAGTGCAGCAAAGTTGTCACCAGAATTTCACATGAAATCTCACAAGGAGGTGGGTCTCACCGTAAATAAAATACTTTGCAAAAAATGCGGGTCCACCTGTTTTGGGTCTTATCCGTTGGTTTTTTGTGTGTACAGTACTATTCTGTACATACATCAAAACTGATTTTATATACAGAATAACATCGTACAAACAATAAAGAGATAATTTTAATAATGTCTATTAAAGACCATAAGACCATTGAACTCTTATCATTTGGCAGTTATAAGCGTACAAAAGTTAAAGCGTTTAGTTAAGTTAATTTTAAGTTTAAGCTTGTGATTATAGTTTTACTAAACAACTTGATAAAAATTTAAGTCAAAATCAATAATTAATTTCAATCACAAATTTTATGAGACTCACAACTTGGTACCGTGCCATGTAGAACGATGTCGCACGCTTGTATGGTTAGAACCTAATATTATCTATGTCATATCCATTTTCACAAATCCGGGTGCCCCTTTAGGACCAAACCAAACGCCAAACTTGCACTTTATAAATCAAATATTTTTCTAATAAATTTTCTTTTGAGGGACAAATATAAGCAATTTCGATCAAATTCTCACTATTTCAAGTTTCGAGTAGGTGACTTGGAATTCAAATATTTTATTCAGTATTCAATGATTTTTGACAAATGAATACATCATGTTATTCATCTCATAGGATAGAACGTGAATATGCTCAATTCTATTGATTTCAAAGTTCGATTCTCCCTTAATTTTGAGCTCAAAGTTATCAAAGCAAAATCTTTTTCAATAACCATATTAGTCAAATGAAAATGAAAAACATGATGTTCGATATGAAAATTTAAATCAACCGTCTTGCTTTTCTTTGAACTTTGATGATCCAGAAATTGTTAAAATATTGTTCAAAATACAAGGTATTATTTAGTTGTGATAGGTCCAAAAAGTATTGATGACATCTTGTTTTCAAAGATAACACAAATAGACATTTTGATTCATCACAATATAAGCAGATACTATCAAAGGTAGATAATTGATAGAAGCTGGCTAGTGAATCCAATTTATTTGGATAGAATCTTTTTTTTTTTTTGTACCCAGGTATCCCAATTTAGCCAAACTAATTCCTGAACCATCAGCCACCGGCCCCTCAGTAACTGACGGAGGTAAATCACGGGTTATGTCTAAGTTGACCAGGGTCTTTGGATAGAATCTTTTTACTTTCGCTACAGGTTGTTTAAATCCACCGTGATATACATTGATTAATTTGGTTTGATAATCAAGTTTATTGGATAATCGGAAACCATAACAATATATCATGAGAGAGATTGAGGAGGGTTCCTATCAGTGTAATTTCCTTTCTTTAATTGTATTGTAGACGTTCTCATATTTTACATGTGAAGTAACTTTGTATCTACTCATCTTTTTGTACTTTTTCAATTTCATATTCTATTAATAAACCTTAATTTTCATGCTCAACGTGTGCACCTTCAAGACCGCCTCCGTTTACATGTTATAATTCGAGCAGCCTATAACTTCATCCAAACAAACTTCAAGTCTTTTCTATTCTTTCCAAAAGAATCTTTATTTTAACAAATCATTCTCTTTAAGCTCTCATTAACACTTTATACACGTCATTCACCAAATATCTAGTGATATCGACCTACCCTCTAATTGAGTAGCAGCCAAGTTCAATAGTAATCTCGTTTTGCTTACTACCATTTAGAAGCGAGTGTAAAAAACTAAAATCTTTAAAAGAATAGTTAATCTTTCGATATTTTATTTTTTTTTTAGATTTTTGCCATTTTGACAAAAGAAATTTAACAGATGCAGTGACATAATTCGAGGTGACAGAAGATGATTTGATGAAAAAGTCGATTATGTTTAAAACAGTTCAAAAATATAATGGCACGTGATATTATATCAATGACAAGTACCTGACTCTTTGAAGACCAAATTTTTGACTTGTTGATTGAAATTCTCTCTGAAGATAAAGATTTGAAACGAAGGTTCATTGTATGCAACCTCATAGAATAATTGGAGAGGGAAAGTATTGGGGACCGCAGCCGAACAATTTTGATTTGATTTGTGTGCTTGAACTGACTGAATTATAATAATACATACTCCCTCTATCTCAAAAAGATAGTCATGTATACTATTTTTCTTCGTCCCAAAAAGATAATCATGTTAATTTAATACATTTTGGTATAATAGATATCAACTATCTAGATAAGGGATAAAGGGTATAGAAACGTTAAATATAAAGAGATAATTTTAATAATGCGTTTTCAAGACTGTTGAACTCTAATCATTTGATAATTTTAAGCGTATAAAAGTTAAAGCATGCAATTAAGTCAATTTTAAGTTTAAGCTCGTAACTATGATTTAACTAAAAAAGTTGATAAGAATTTGAGCCCTTATTTGATCCCCATTATTTTCAGAATACATTTCTCTCTCCTATTTTCAACATCGCATTCTTCAATAAAATAATATTACATACAAATCCAAAATTTTTCCTTATTTTTTTAATCACATATTTTCCATCAAAATATTGTTTCAAAATATATTTTGGACCAAAAAAAAAATGAGGCTCAAACATGCTCTAAGTCAAAATTCACAATTAGTTTTTTAATCACATTTTATTAATTAGACCCACAACTTGAGCCCGTGCCATATCGAACAATGTGGATGTGAACGCTTGTGTAGTTACAACCTAATAGAATCTATGTCCCATCCATTTTCACAAAATTGGGTTCCCTTTAGGGTCCAACCAAACGCCAAACTTGCACCTTTTAAACCAACATTTTCCACATATTTCTTTATGTGGAACAAATGTAAACAATTTCGATCAAATTCACACTATTTTGGGTTTCAAGTGGGTGAATTTGAATCCAGATCTTTTATTCAGTACTTAATAATTTTTTTTACAAATAAATATATTATGTAATTCAGCTCGTGGAGTAGAACATAAATATACTTGATATCATTAATTTCGGAGTTCAAACCCCACATAATTTTAAGCTCAAAGTTATCAAACACAAAAATTATTTCCAACAACCACATGGTCTGAGACATCAAAAATAGTTCTAACATTAAGTTTGACAGTTTTTTTTTTGCAGTGTGTGAGGTGACACACTTTTTTACTCTTGATTTCAACAACACTTAAAATAATTCATGTCATAAATTTTAGGTGAAGATAATTTTTAGAGTGTTTTTTAAAGGCTATTGTACTATAATCATTTGTCAATTTTAAGCTTACAAAAGTTAAATCGTGCAAGTGAATTTTAAGTTTAACTGCAACTTTAAAAGTCTTGTTTGGTTTAGCTAAAAAAGACTTAGAAATTGTTTGGCTTGGATTAAAATTCAATTAAATCTCAAGTCAAAGTCAATATTTTATTTTAATCACAAATTTCATGGGACTCACAATTTTTCAACCACTCATTTCATCAACTTTTATCAAAATCTACTAAAAATATAATTTTAATTTCTACCAAACATGAGCTTAATAAAAATCTAAAAGAAAGTTGACAATTAATTTGAATTACACATTAGTATGACTCATAACTTTCATCAATTTTTCAACCACATATTTTATCAACTTTTATCTAAATCTACTAAATTCTAATTTTAATTTAGCTTAAACTAAACATGAAATAGTCTGGATACGACGCATCAAAAAGCCACCAAAAAATTGCAATTACTTGTCAAAGTTAATGAAGAAATGTTTCTACATTGTTCTCAAATAATTCTGTATATAGAAATATAGAATAGTGCAGCCGCCGAAAGGGAAAGGGAGAGGAAAAAATTCTCTATAAATATTGGAGTTCATGCTTATATTTTAGCAACGGATTTAACACACTCTTATAGCAACAAATTAAGCACATTCCTCAAGACAAAGAAAATGGCTTCAGTGGGAGTTGATATTGGCCATGCAGCGAGCAACCAGCCGAAGGAAATTGTTCGGCCTGTGAACCACTTTACTCCGAGCATGTGGGGTGATTATTTCATTTCATATACTTTTGACAATCAGGTATGCTTGTTACCACTTTCTCTTCATCATTAACCATTATTTTGTCCAACTTTGTCGTTTAAAACTTTAAACTACTACAAACTAGATAAATTTATGCATTTAAATTTTGGTCTTTAACGGCCCTCACGAACTTCACTTTCTCACTAAAGGTTTGACATGTACAGTACAGTTTTCATAAACAGAGAGCCATTTCAAAACTTTTTATTCTACATGCGTGAACATTAATTACTGTTATTGAAAAGAAAAACTCGAAAGCTATATACATCAAGCTTACTAATTATAAATTGCTTGCTTGTTGTGCAGGTATGGGGAATGCTTGCTCAAGAGGTTGAACTACTGAAGGAAGAAGTGAGGAAAATGCTAATATTTTCTAAAGAAAGTAAAATAAAGGAAAAAATGGTACTGATTGACACACTCGAGCATCTAGGTGTTTCATATCACTTTGAAAAAGAGATTGAAGAGCACCTCAAAGAAATGTTCAATCTCATTTCTGTGTCTGGAGATTACAATGACAATGATCTATGCAGTGTTTCATTATATTTTCGATTGTTCAGACAACACGGTTATAAAATGCCTTGTAGTAAGTTCTCTATCAAATTTACAATTTTCTACTTTATAATCTCCCTTAATTCATATAGATGTGGTAGTACAAATATATTAGAGATACATATACTGAATAACTCTTATCAAAAAATTTGATGTGTTAGAGTAGCAACACATTTATTTTGAATTTAATCTTAAACACGAAATATACACAAAAATATATTCGATTTGGATGATCGATACTTAGATCAATCATTGGAAGGGATAAACCTAAAGGACGTGGGATGTCGGAAAAATTTCTTACCGTGCGGAGATCTTAGCTTCTTTGTCAACTAATTCTTTCAAAGCTTTGAGTCAAACAATTTCACAATATCTTTGCAGTCTCAAGCATAAGAACACAAGTATAATCAAGTCATTTGATCATAAACAGGTGTATTTGAAAATTTCAAGGATCAAAATAATAGATTCAAAGAAACTCTCAAAGGGGATGTGGAGGGCATGTTAAATCTTTATGAAGCATCACACTTGAGGATGCACGGAGAGGACATTTTGGAAGAGGCTTTGGTCTTCACATCTACTCATCTCAAGTTAATGGCACCACAAATGGACTCTCTTCTCCAAGAAAGAATAAATAAAGCCCTCGAGCTACCGCTGCANCACTTGAGGATGCACGGAGAGGACATTTTGGAAGAGGCTTTGGTCTTTACATCCACTCATCTCAAGTTGATGGCACCGCAAATGGGCTCTCTTCTCCAAGAAAAAATAAAAAAAGCCCTCGAGCTACCTCTGCATAAACGCTTGATGAGACTAGAAGCACCTCATTATATTTCCATGTATGAAAAGGAGGAATCAAAGAATGATCTACTTGTGAAGTTCTCCAAATTAGATTACAATTTTGTGCAGATGTTGCACAAGAAAGAGCTTTCTGAACTTTCAAGGTAAGAATGTATTAATTTTTCTTCCCTTTGTTCTGGTGGGGGTATTTGGGAAGAATAATTCTAGATGTATGTACATAAAGTGTTACATAACACTCACATGTGATTAGCCCTATCATGTGAGTGGGCCCTACCCCATATGAGTGTTATGTACCCCTCTATGTACACAAATTATGTACCCCTAGCAAAACTCATTTGGGAATACTAGTACATTCTGAACTCTTTGCATTTGCATTTTTACAATGTTATTGCAGGTGGTGGAAGGACCTCGACCTTTTGTCCAAATATCCATATGCTAGAGATAGAGTTGTCGAGTGTCATTTCTGGGGTTTAGCCATTTATTTCGAGCCTCAATATTCTCTAGGCCGAATATTTGTAGCTAAAGTTTTATCACTACTTTCAATCGTGGATGACACATACGATAGTTATGGAATACTTGAAGAGCTTGAAATTTTTACCAAAGCAATACAAAGGTACACACATCCACACCGATATATACACAATTATAGTTCTTGATCAATCTTTATATAAAATCATGTTTTCTTAGGTGGGATATTACTGAGATGAATAAGCTCCCGGATTACATGAAACGTTGTTATCAAGTTATCTTGGACGAATACAGTGGTTTTAATGAACTACTCAGCAAAGAAGGGAGATCCTATGCAGCTGATCACACCAAAGAAAGAGTATTATCTTCTTTCCCTTAAATACATGTAGCTTTTATTGAACCATCTCATCTAACACTTGATAGATGAAAAAGAGACACGTTTATTTATTTGAGTTTAGTTTTCAATTGCCACCTCTTTATTAGGCCCAATACCTGCACAATTTTTTCATAATTAGGTAACAACGAGATTTAAGTACAAAGATTTGTATGTTATACACAATGCGTTTTGAAGGATTTTTATAATGTGATTGAATATTATGTTTGGTATGATGAATTGGACGAAATTGTACAAGATTAAGCCCTTGTTTGAGACCCATTTTATTAAAAAATCATTTTTTCAAAATACATTTTCAACCACATATTATTCAATAAAATAATATTACACTTAAATCAAATTTTTTTCTTAATTTTTAACAACACATTCTCCAAAAACCATTATTCAAAAATACATTTTTTCCTCTCAAGATGGGGCTCAAACAAGGGCTAAGTCATGTGAACAATGTCATTTTTTACTTCATATCAAACATCATCGATCCATAGTTTTTTCGTACTCATGTTGCTGTACTTTTTTGTTTGATCTTGATCTAGTTTAAACAAATGGTGAGGAGTTATGGCTCGGAGGCCAAGTGGTTCTTTGGGGAGCAAGTGCCAACATTCACTGAGTACTTAAGCAATGGACTATTTACCAGTAGTTACTGCTTAATGTCTGCAGCAGCCCTCATGGGGATCAAATCTGCTACAAAAGAAACATATGATTGGCATTCGGCAAATCCTAAGATTCTAACAGCTGCCTGTTCCATGGGTCGACTACGCAATGATGTGGCGAGCTGTGAAGTATGAACTTTTAACCAAAAGTTCAGAATAAATTACACACAAAACTCACTCTCTAACTTTGTCTAATCTTTTCACTTGCAGCGTGAAAATAAACGGGAACACGATATCCTAGCTATTGAGTGCTACACGAAAGAGCATGGGGTATCGAAACAAGAGGCATTGGATAAATTTCTTGAAATATCGGAGAATGCATGGAGAGACGTGAATGAAGAACTGCTTAGGACCGACATCCCAAGGGAGATTCTTGTACGAATTCTCAACATTGCACGCATTACTGATTCGAGTTACCTGAACAACATAGATGGTTACACTTCTCCGGAGCAATCTATGAAGCGTCAAATGTTTATTACTGTGGTGGATCCCCTTATCATATGATATAGAGGCATACCTACAAAGCAGCTAAAATGATGAAGAATAAGTTCTCTTCTTGTAGAAGAGTGCAGTGCGATAATAAGACTACTGTCAAATGCTAGTGAGTGTGTTATTCATAATGTGTTAATGTGTACTCAATCAATATTTAATATATGCTTATCCAATTGCTTTTAAGTGATTGTTCACATGGGCCGATAAAATGCAAAGTGGCATTAGTGACTCTTGTGAATCTGACCAATTTCTTCACTCCAAAATGATAAATGAGACGTCTCGTCTGCCACAATTATTTCGATTTATATAAACATTTCCTTGATTATCTTGCAACACATAATTAAATATATAGAGGAAATTACACTAAATGTCAATTTTTGGCTTTGCACTTTCAAAAATATCACTTTTTAAAAGTCTTTGCAAAATTGTCATATTTGAATATTTTTGCCTCTCTAGAGAATTTAAATACCCTACACATCCTTGAGTTGACAACATAAAAAAGTTGTACAAAAAGTGAAAAAAATCCGACAGTCAATCACTTCACAATCGTACTCGAAAATCTACCTTCCATTAAAAGAAGGGATGGAGTTGGAACAAAATGTTCACATTGAGTTGGTTTGAAACTGGCTCAAAATTGTTGATTAAAAAAATTAAAAATATGTAGTCTTATATTAGACATTTTCCACATTCATATACAAATGGGATACCTTTTTTCTATTCTAGTTATTTTCTATCAACCCTAATTTCCTTCCTCTCAATCAACTACAACAAAATACTGAAATAGCGACAAAAAATTGTTGTTGCCTAAATAGAGATTTTGTTGTAAAAATAATTTCATGACGACAATATGTTTGTTGCATGCGATGTCGTACTATACGAGTCACATAATGTATTTTGCGACATCTTTCGTTCATTCATCACATTAACAAACTCGCAACATTATTTATTTGACGTAAATAGTACGAAATAGCAACAATGTCGCCGTAAAACAATATATGTCACGAAAAATCAAGAGGGCAACAAGTCAATTTATAGCAACGATTATTCCAAAAAACGTTTTTGCAAGAAAAATGTTAATTTGTTTTGAATATTATGTTAAAAGTATAACTTTTGTTATCTATTCTATTTTTGCATCAAAACATGCTCATACTGATATATATTTAATAAAAAGTCATGTTTCTCGCGAAATATGATTTACATTGCGTTTGATATGTTGTATAATATATTTTACGATATTCAACATTTACGGTAATATTTCTCATGTAACAAGTGATGTTTGTAATTAAATTTATTTTGCAATAGAGTTTGTCGCGATGTTACTTGTGCAACGATACATAATTATTGCCTTATTTATTTCGTGACTATTTATATATGTCACATATTTTATTTTACAACATATAAAATTATTGCACATTATTTTATGATAATGGATGTTTAATTATATCACAAGCCGTGCTTGTACTTAAAATTATTTTACAACACAAAGAATTGTCGCTTCAATGATATACATTTATTATCTAATTTATTTTATCTTTATTTATGTGCATCCTGGATTCTATTTGAAACACATAATTTTCAATTTCTAGCTTCACAATTGAATTGTAACTACAGTACATAATAATTTGAAAATACAGCCTATTTCATTAAAAATAACTCATGCCTTTATAAAAAGAATGCTTCAATGTACAATTATTAAAATATAATAATTTCAAAATAGATAAAAAAAAATTCATATTATTGTCAACCAAATAGTTATAGACCAAGGTATTATTTACAAACTTAGTAACCTCAAAAACCAAAACGAATACAAATTAAGTATATGTTAGGGTCCGTTTGATAGAAAGGTGAAAAATGGGTGGAAAGAAAATATTTTATTGGGAAAAGATTTTTCTAGAAATTGTTTTGTTGGAAATTGTAATTAATTTTGTTTGATTGATATAATTTTTCATGGAAAATATTGAAAGTTTGGTGTCCGTTTTATTTCTTTTTTATGAAAATTGTCCATTAAAGTGATAATATTTTCTACCATTGGGTCTAGAATTTGTTTCAACTCCCAAAAAAAAAAATTGAAAAAAAATAAAATCATACCGAATACTATTAGTTTGGCTTTGTTTTGCTTGTAAATTGTCAATAAAAGTGAAACTTTTTTTTTTACCATTATGTCTAAAAAAATTTCCAATTGCAAATAAGAAAATAAAAATTGAAAAGTTGGAACATATTTTCCCACCAAAATATCAAGAATTTATTTTCCTAAAAAAGGTAGAAATTTTGAAAAGTTGGAAAATATTTTCCCGGAAAAATTTTGCCTATCAAACACTATAAAAGTTCCATAGAAAATGTGGTCTATCAAACAGACCCTAAGGTTAATAGTCTCAAAAATTCCTGAATTTCGCTTAAAGTTTTTCGCTGAATTATTGAACTTTTAAAACTAGATCGCTTATCGCGAAACTTTGAAATCCGTAATTTCATCCATCACCGACTAAACACCTATTAGAAAAATTGACGGAATCGCTGACATAACTGACGAAATAGCTTATGTGGCACGTTGTGTGATCAGTTGATGCCAATTGCTAAGTAATGTAGTTGCTATTGACGCAGAATAGTTGTCTTTCAATAAACACATTTTTAACTTTAATTATTAGGTTTTGTGATCCAAATTATGTCCGAATTGTGTACAAGGCTTCGCGTTTTAGAGTATTGGGCTTGAAGATATCAAAATAGGGTCTAAGAAGGAAAAAAGTACGAATTGACAACGCTGGACGGTCGCTCAATTCCCGCTAGAGCGAGAGGCTTAAATTCGGAACAGCGAATTTGTTGCTAGCCTGTTGCTGAGCCATTGCTCGAGCGACAGGCTCTAGCCCGATTATCGCTCGAGCGAACGTGAATCTTTTTCCTTATTTTTCAATTTTAAGCGATTTTTTCATCTAGTTACCATGTTTTAGGGTTTTGGACGATTCACCTATAAATAGTGGGCTTTTCATTCAGTTTTTTAAGCAGAATATTGCATAAATTGTATTATCTCTTTAGTGGTTGTTAATAAAGTATTTTGTTCCTCTCCAATTCATTTTCTTGCTTGTTTTACTTTTAATATTGTTTTTCTTTCTGCGATCTATACTTCAAATCGCGCCATATCACCTCCTCAAATTCCTAACAAATGGTATCAGAGTTAACGTTCAGCAGTTCCACATAGCAATCATTTGATTTGTTCGAGATTTTTTGATCGATGATTTTCATGAAGTATGACATTATGCTATTGGATCGCAGTACAATATTTTCATTGTGGCAAGTGAAGATGAGAACTATATTGGCGCATATGGATTTTGATGTTGCTTTGTTGGGATTTGATAAGATACACATAACTTGGACACAGAGGAGAAGCAATGGAAGGATCGCAAGGCACTTTCGCAGATTCATCTTCATCTATCTAACAACATTCTTTAGGACGTCTCGAAGGAGAATATAGCAGCTGCATTGTGGTTGAAATTGGAGCAATTGTGCATGACCAAAAGTCTGACTAGCAAATTACATTTGAAGTAGAGGCTTTATTATCATCGTACAGCAGAAGGCCAATCACTAGAAAATCATCTGGTCATGTTTAAGGAGATTGTCACTAATATGGAGACGTTAGATATAAAATATGATGAAGAAAAATGGATTTTAAAGCTGATCAAATACCATAAGATCCACGAATGGATTCCACTAAAAGGAGTTTAAGAGTCTTCAATTCATATTTTAATGGATACCTCGTTGATTATTAGAACTTCACATTAATTGTATATTTCCCTATTATTGTTTATGAGTAAATAAAATCTTCAAATTATTATTAATTTCTAATTCTCTCATCTCTTCAAAAGTTTCATTCCTTTTATTTAGCTGAAATAAAATTTTGTTCGAATTATTTTCGAAAATAAAATTTTGTTTGAATTTTTAATTCATGTATATTCCATTCAAGAAGAATATTGCCTATACTTTAGTTTGACCAGCAAAATTAATGGCGTGCTATATTAATTTTGGATGATGCGTTGTATCTTGGGAGACGAATGTCATTTGATCATGTTAGCCCAAGTGCAAGGGGTGAAATCCGTCTAAGGAATTTTGCATTCGCATACCTTGCTTCATTTTCTCCTTCAATTTCTGCATATTCTACGTTTGAGTAAGTTGTGATTTGTTAATTATTATGCATGTACTATGATTCGGTAAGTCGTTACTCTAGTATTTGCATAAATGTATTTTTTATTTGCAAAATATAATTCATGTACTAATTTATTAACACAAATTACAATTTTGTAGGATTTGCATAGAGGATATGCTTTGATTATATAATTTAAGTGAAAATATGTTGCATGGATTAAATTAGGAAATAGTTCATATCTTAAAATGCTTGACGTTATAAATCAAGTTAGTAGAATATTGATATATAAGAAATATATTCTTGAAACTCTTGTGTTCAATTTTTTTAAGTCTTAATCGGATCGAATTACTCATTGGAGCTAAACGAACTCTGATACCATGTTAAGATTTTGGGTTCCATCTTAAAAGGTCAACCTTATTAAGAGGAGTATTCCAAACTCTTATAAATTGGTCTATATTTTCATCTTTATTTGATGTGAAATTTTATCCGTTAACACATTCTTCGTTGTATAGATAGTGATATCACTTGATTCAATTTGCCCTCCCTTTACGATTAGAAATCCCTGTTAAAAAAGGGAAAGAATTTGATTCTTATGGGCGAGACAGAATGGGTCGGCACTACTAATCAAAACCCAACTCTCGACAATAGGTGTCCGTAACTTGCTTCCCTTGTGTATTAATTGTGGCTATATGTCCCAAAGGAGACTTGAGTGCTTGTACAATGCCCAAGTCCACGTTCCTTCCCACTGAATGCTTAGAGCCGGTAGTTCGAGTCCAGCTCATGTATGTCTTGGGCCAATCCAGTTAGCTCATATCGATTTGCCTATAACTTGTAACAGGACTAGTCCTCTCAAGTTTATATTCTTGCTTAATTTATGGAGGATCTTTGTAGAGAGTATTATTCTCAAATTTATAGGCTTTTAAACTTGGGTAGAGGAGCCACACTACGAGCACGTTTGAGACCCATTTTTTATTTTTTATTTTTTTTGGCAAAAAAATATATTTTGAAATAGTGATTTGATGGAAAATGTGTGGTTAAAAATTAAGGAAAAGTTTTAGGTTTGCGTGTAATATTATTTAATTGAATAATGTATAGTTTAAAATAGGGTAATTGGTGCAAAACGTCCATACCTTTGACAGGTTTTGTGCAAAACGTTCATACCTTTCGTTTTTTGACGCAGAACATCTCTACCTTTCACATTTGTTGCGCATAACGTTCTTTTCCCCAATTTCTAACCATTTTACCCTCCAATTTAAATAAAACAAAAAAGAAAAGAAAATAAAGAAAATTGCAATATGTTCCTGAACTTTTTTAAAAATGCAAATCAGTTAAAAAAAAACCCCTTCACTTCACATTCATTCTTGGGGCTATTCAAGTATTTGCAGACCCTCGGGCAGAGCTTTTGAAGCGCAAGCAAATGTGAATCTGAGTCCTTGAGCTTCTTCACAATGTGGGCAATTATTTTTGTCAAATGGGTCGCGCAAGGATCCGAGTACGTAGCGCAGAGAACAGCAAGGAGACGTAGGCTCTCCTTCTTCACGGCGGGTTTCGAATTATTGTCAGCGTCATAGAGGCAGTTGAGGAGCACCAAATGCAATTTGAGGAGGCTCTCCTT
>CAIGRO010003511.1:0-10178 GCA_903798355.1 Fraxinus baroniana
TAAATTTGGATCCACTCTTTTAAAGAAAGTAGGATATCAATGGTTGACATGAATCGAGAAGTTGCACAAACCTTGCACTCTTCCACTCAGCCAATAATAAGCTGCCATATGAACCCATGCCTCCAACTCATTCCATAAGCTGCTATATTTTGATATTAATTATATGATTTTGACATAGTTTGGTGTTGAATGTCTGTTATGCTCTTAATGCTTTTTATTAATTGTCCACTAATTGAATTTATGTATGATTCTTATTGACGCAAGAAATAGGGAAGATAGCATATGATAACATTAATTGTAAGGTAGAAACCTGTTAATCAAGTATTCATAACACTTCCTACTTAGTTAAATTAGATTAATTAGTTAATCTTAGGTTGTTTATATCACCACACCTCACCTAATTGTTGTGTTTTTACATTCTATTAGAGATGGAGTTTATTGAAAACGAGACTAAATACTTATTACTCGTGAAATCGATAATTGGGCTCGCATCCTCTCTTTACTACTTGTTAACAATCTCTATACTTGCGGGATAAAACTTGACAACTGTGACAAGAAAGAGATGATAATCCTTTTTTGGCGAAAGATTTTCTCTAGTACTATTCGATCAGCAGCACCACACACACATGCAGTTGTGGAAATATATATTTCGAAAACATAGAATTACAATAGAAGGTGAGCTGAGTGAAACAAGAGTGTCATGCAGCAACAAAAAGTTCTTTCTTAGAAGATAATTCAGTAAATTAAGATTAGAAATACATTATATGATGATAAGCCTTTATTTTTTCTTAGTTATATGGTTAGTTATTCTTAGGTGGGTGATGCCTAGGTCCTTTGTAATCTGCATTGAAGGCAACGAATCCAGCCCCTTCTTGATCTTTGGTAGCCACCTTTTCTGCACCTGAAATTTTCATGTTTGCCTCACTTGCGCCATATTTCGTTGCCTTCTTCTCCATCTTCATCCGATCATATACCATTTTTCTTCCTCTCATCATGTTCTCTCTTGCAGCAGTCAAAGTTTTAGCGAAAACTGCCTGTCGAGTGTTAATTATATATAATTATATAGCTTGCAAGTGTCCTTTGCCCATGCATGAAACACAAGTTATATCAATCCTAACAAAATAAACAGAATGTAAACTACAAGAAATCTCACTTTTAAATACTGTCTCAACAAGTCCCTTGATAAATTTCTCAATGAAACAACCAAATAACGTCTTTTTTGTGAATTTTTCTCCATGTGTATAGTCAAGGTAATAACAAAAACATTGTTTTCAAAACGAAAGACGTGGTTATAAAAAAAGACCATCATATTTTCCAACACAATCAACAGTATAAAATTTGATGATGACCAATAAATCATTATGTGATGCCACGAAGTACGATCTACAAATGATTCTATACCTCTTTATTTGAGGCAGCATTGCATCTTTCAACAGCAGTTCTTCCACCTGCAAATTTTTGTGCGAATAAATAACAACAGCGTGCGTGGATATATAATCCAATGTAGTCTATCTATCGAGCCCAAAGAACTAAATTTGTATTACCAAAAGTGATGAAAAGAATGTACCTGAATATGCATTTGAAAGCTTTCCAATAATCAAAATCAGTAGCAGCAGCAGTAAGCTTGTTCTTCTTCCATTCAAAATCATTCTTCTTATGTTAATTTCTTCTTCTTGCACGTTGAGCATCAACGAGGAGAATCTCATCAAATATAACTTGCAATTTATAGAGAGAGAGAGAGAGAGAGAGAGAGAGAGAGAGAGAGAGAGAGAGCAAGTCAAAGATATGGTTCAAATATTAAATATAGTTCTACATTCCCAAGTTGAAGCTAAAGACTAGGGTTCCTAAATATTATTATTACCTTCCATTTCACGTTTCACTAAAATTAAGGGGACCAATTTTAGTGGCATGCATTCCCATTATAGGGTTACTTGCATAAACATTTGTATTAATCCATGTGCCAGTACTAGGATCTCGAGACACCTTTTCTTAATTGTCACGGAATTTGAAATTCTTAGTCATTATACTCAATTCTCATAAAGAGCCTCGGTTCCCAAATTTTTCATACTACAACTCACTTTTAAGGAGAGAATATCTCAGTTCATGGTATTGAAAATAATGTGACGGTTGTCTGACATAAGTACTCGATAATATTTAACTTATTGGGTGTGCTAGCTAGCTAATAGCTAAGTTCACTTCTAACAACCAGGGTTTCTTTAATAACTATTTCATAGTTGCACATGCATAATAAACTGAAAAATATTATAATTTTATGTCTTTGAATATCAGTACTAGATTTTATGTCTTTGAATATCAATCAACAATCACTGATAAACTTTTTTAGTTAGTATCAACTGATGGAACCTTTGACAATTTTTTTATTAATTTTTAAAGGGGAAGATTTAATCAATAGGGAAAACTTATATTTGCTAAATTGTTGTCATCGATAGAAATATTCAACAATAAAAAAAATTTTAAAATATATTACCACTATATTTTACTACACCATTTTGTGTTGGCAAATATAAAAAATAACAAAAACAGTTTAATATTGCTAACTGCTAATTTATGACCAAATTATCGAAAGTGCACTGACAATATATTACGGGTACAGTTGCAAACTTCCTACCTAAATTATATTGTGCATTTATCTTACATTTGAGCTTGCCCGCTGATGTTTTGGAGAGGGTCGACGGGCGGTCTTTCACATGTGGTATCAAAACGAGACTGCTCAAACATTGCGTTGGTTGCAAGATATCAATGGTGTGCTTCAGCACGAAAACGACCATCCATGTGATAAACTATTGAAGAATTCTAATTGAAGTGCACGTCATGAAAAATTCAAGTTTGGAATGCTATTGAAGTTCTATTTTGGAAGTCCATTGAGAATTGGAAATTAGTATTGGACTTCAATAAAATTTTGATGCAAAAAGAGGGTTTGGACGCCCCTACATGTTTTCTATAAATACTAGACTCTTCTATACAATTTAATAAGTGTGAGAAAATAGATTACTAGAATTATAAGATATGTTGTAATTTTCTCTCTTCTCCATTATTTTTAAGACAATAAAATCTCTTAATTTTTCTTTCATATTCTTGTCTTTTTTATTCTTTTGTTCTTGATCAAATACTTTATTATTTTGCCATATAACTTCAACTTTTCAATCTGGTGATTGGTGTCACAACAAGTGGTATCAATCCTAATAGAGATGTATAAGGTGAAGGTTAGTGTTGAATGCGGTATGCGCACATTACTGCAGGAAGCGGTGGAGGTGGTACTATAGACACTTGTCCATTCGGGAATGGTGTATGGAGAAATTTTCATACCCATCAGCATGAAGGAGAATGCACTGTGAAAGTTGCACGAAGATGTGAAATATATGATCCGCTAAGAGGGCATTAATGAATTCAGTGGGGGAGCCTATCACAAACATAGTGAATGTACGATAAGATAGCAACAACTGATTTATGACCAAATGAACCATACTACACGAATATAGGGGATGACCGAACACACGCATCTTGCGGGGTCGGGCATTATTTTATTCACGCGGGACCCATGCGCAATGTGAGGGTCGGTCACCCGAAGTGTCAACCATTTTCGGGTGAAGTAGCTTTACTCATGACCAAATTATTGAAAGTACATTGATGGTGTCTCATATGCAGGTATAGATGCATGCTTCCTACTCAGAGTATATTGTGCCTTTATCTTACATATATGCTTGTCGGCCTGTGTGGTAGGGAGGCCTCCTTGGGGGCCTGTAGGACCCTAGGGCCGAACGGACATCATACATGGCTATAATTTGTGATGTTCGCTTAGTTTCCGGACAAGGCTTTCATCCAAAGATTTTTTGATGGAAATTATTTTTGAATGATACCCAATATAAGGTATAATAAGAAAACTAATCAATTAGAGGATTGGGAGTTAAAAAGTTAACGAAACAAAATTTATATTTCATGTGCTCTTGTCCAACTCATTGTATCATAGAATGTGCATAAAATCTTGTTGGCTCGTGGCCTCTCTTATTGTCACTACCCTCATGAGAGTTCATAAGTATTTAGCCAATATCCATTTCTAGTAAGTCTAGACCCTCGTTGATGTCACCGTGTATGTATCCAAAAACATAACCGCATAACTAAAGTCCCGATATGTAGGAATTAAGATATCTGCTCATGCTCTAAGTGCATTCGGACCCTTTATAAACACTCCATATTGTTCATATCTTCACGAATGCGATCTACAACTAGATTGATACCCACTAGCTGATTAGTTTCTTGCCAAACATCAAATGGCTAAAAATCCCGAGCTCCTCTTTATCTCTTGACCATGTTGTTATATTAGAACTCAATAGTACTTGATCCGCTAGCTCTTCCATGACGTATTTCCAATGTCTACTGATTTCAACATTCCGGTTTCCAAAATGACAAATGAGTCTATTTTTTTTATTTCAATCTCCCCCAAGTCACCAAACATGGCACTAAAAAGGGTCTATTAGGGTTTCATTAATAGGCTTGTTAGTTGTTTCCTTGTCCAATATTTTCTTGTTTGCTGAAGAGAGGTACAAATATGATTTTGATTTTTGTGTGAAGAGAGTGGTGAATTAGTGGGTTGAACATGCATGTTAATTCCAATATATATATATAGCGTTGAGACGAAGATATAAGTGTTTCGCGCCTGTCTGCCGTCATCCATTCAACGAGAAAAAATGGGATTGCAAAATGGCCTCAATTTTAACTTTTCTGTGTGTTTTTATATAATATGGACCTTTCTGCTTCTCTTTATGAACATGAATGTTGGCCACTTCAAGATTTTTCGTTTTGATAACAACAATACATGGAGAGAGACGATGGCACCTTTTTTGAATTTTATTTTTATTTTTATTTTTTTTAAAATTTTCACTCTTTCCGTACAAGTCTTACATACTTCTTCAAATAGTATCTTAACGGTAAGGTAACTTAAAATAAGTTATCTTAATTTAAACATGTTTGAGAAGTGAAAGCAAAATTAATTTAGTTCCTAGCTTAGTTTCATGCTCCAAGTCCTCCAATTTTTTTTTTTTGGCACAACTAGTAGAAATAAGAAAACTTTTGTGCCACCATGTCGCTAAATTGCTGTCCACAGACTTTTCAAGATAAAAATTTTCATTCGTTAAAGTGTCAAATAAATTAGCAACTTGACGAAAATTAAGTACACAAAGGACTATCATGTATATGTTTCTTATGAAATTTAGATTCTAAACTTAGGGTGTGTTGATGCACCAAATTTTCCATGGAAAATGGATATCAATTTCCAACTTTCGCTTTTAGTCATGTTTGATATGGACAATTTTCTGGGCAAATGTTTTTCCTCTCTCTACCTCACGCGCCTCATTTTCTTGATTTTTGTTGAATTCCTTTTCCCACCATTTTGGTTGAAAAATGGAATTCCAGCCTTTCCTTTTTGGGTAATTGGAGCAAATTTTATAATCAATTGTGAAACAAAAATAAAATCATTTTAATGGACTATTTTCAGGTAAAACAAAGTCANTTTATAACCAATTATGGAAAAAATTATCACTTTAATCGACAATTTTCATGTAAAACAAAATCAAACGAACACAAAAAGATACAAAATTTAAAAAAATTTCGGATGGAAAATTATACCAATCAAACATACTTAATTAACAATTCACTAAAAATAAGTTCCAGGCAATTATTTTATCTGGAATTCATTTTCTTTCCACCCACTTTTCACCGTTGCAATCAATTAACTTATCTTCCAACTGCTTTGTTTTATATTTAACGGAAACAAAGTAATCCACAGTATTGCTTCCTTCGCTACCACTTCTCCCGTTGTTCGAAATTGGTTCCACTACATTTCTTGTTTCAACTCATTTTTAGTAATATGGCATTTTATATGTTATTGCATTCAGGGATCCATGTCAAACCATGTTATCTTGGTGGTTCGAAAATTTAATAAAGTTGAAAAAAATAAATTGAGCCTAATGTAAATTTGTAAGGCTTAGGATTTTATCAAACTTTATCTCCAATGTCGAAATTCTCTTTAAAATAAAAAGAAAATTCTTTGAATAATCTCAGCGTTGAAACATATGATAAGACTGTTATTCTATTAGAATATTAGGGGGAAAAAATTCATTGGATTAAGCTTTCTATTTATGATATAATTAAAATATTAGGAAAAATTGTAGCAAAGATCCCAAACCTTTCAATCTGCGGCAAACTACACTTGAAACTTTTATTTTTGTGGCTACAATCCCAAACTTTTCACTTTGACAGTAGCTGTTCGTGAAATTCCGTAAGTGTACGGATTGTGACAAGTAATTAAGTGAATTTATTAAATCCGAATATCGTCCCACATAGACTATTATCTGCTATAAATTTTTAAACTAGCCTAGTTTCAATTTAAACTAAAGAATAATGATGGTTGTACACCATGCTATACAGCGTGGTGTACAGCCGCCTCACATGTGAGGGGGCCCCACCATGAATAAAAAATTCGCGGGCCCCCTCTATGTGAGAGGGCTATACACCATGATGTATAAGTATGATGTACATGAAGCATAATTCTAAACTAAAATGATAATTAATAATCAAATCAAGTTATGTTTTCAAAGATAAATTTTAAGAAATAAAATAACGAACTATTTAATAAAATAACAAATTAAATTAAAAATTGGAGATAAGATTATGTGATGATGTAGTTAATTAGAATTTTCGATTTCACTTAGGTTAATTATCATGCATTTAATTCCAAATTATTCAGTCATTTTTCATATATGCCAACGATCGAATTAACCTGATGTAATTAGTTATCTCTCTCGAGCAACACTAATCCTATTCATATGTTCAAAATTACTATATCTCTATCTCTGTAAATTCACACACATATAACTCATTATCTATTTGAATTCAACAAAGATCGCATAGATTATAATTATCTGTCAATCTCTTATAATGTCTATATCAATTATTACACGAGCTAGAATTATATATCACCTCTAGGTCTCAATATTATTTCCTAAATCAATTAATTGTTGTGCAAACAATTAAAGCATTAAACATACAATAATTAATTAACAAGTATTAAAAACACATGAAAATCTTGAAATTAAACATATAATAAACTTATGTTCCATCATCAATCCTAACATAAAAATAATCAACCACTCATAATGTTGAAATTAAACATAGAAAAGTGGAAAGAAATCATCAAAATTTAACGAAACATGAAACTTTCTAGCTAAAATTGAAATATGCCGCGGCCATTATGCGTAAAAATATATAATATATATAAATAGCCACTTTGTATTCTCCAAGTTTCTGCCCAGAATAGTAGAACCATGCTATTTGTATCTAATTCTTTGACAAGATTTTTGACATAATGTCACACGGCGACCCCCTATTGGGGGCGCCTATAGCCAAATTCGGTACAAGTATATTAATTTAGAATAGTAGCAGTGATTTTTTATTTTTGATTTTTCAATTTTCTTTTTCTATTCTTTCCACAACAATTGTTTTCTTTTCTCAATTCTGCCAGTCCGTGTGTGAACAACGCAATCTCCTTCTTTTTTCTGCTGCGGCCCTCTTTTCTTCCACATGAATGTGGGTATATATATCTCTTCCGGCCAAAAGTCCAAGTTGAATTTGAGGCCCAATAAAACAAAAACTAAAAAAAATCCGACTGTTGCGAACAATTATGGGTGTGTTTTAGTCTGATTATTTTGAAAGAATGCATTTTTGGAATAATAGATTGATGGAGAATGTGTGGTTGAAAAAGAATGAAAAATTATTGATGTGATAAAAAAATATTATTTTATTGAAGAATGTGTAGTTGAAAATGAGTAGAAGAATAAGAATAAAAAAAATAATGTGGGTCAAATAGGGGCTAAATTCATTCTTTTCAAGTTCAAAAACTTTCATGTAATGCAAGTTGATCCTGAAAATAATTTTATTTGTGTAGCCCATGTCAATTTAGTCCCTGCACTTTGAATTTTGTCATTTTTTCGCTATTTTGCACTATTTTCTTCAATTCTTCAATAAATATAAAGTTTTTACCTACAAAATATAATTTAACATAAATTGGATAGAATTTAATCTAAAAGACAATAAAATATCATGATTTTGGACAATAAATAAGTATAAAAATTACACTTATCAGTAGCCGAAGACTATTGGACAAAATTCATCCATTAATATATTAATCAACCCTGAAATTAAAAGTTTGACTCAAATTGACAAAATAAGTAAGGGGTAAAATGGTCAATTTATGTACTTGATAAATAAATCAACTTCATCTTCTCCAAACCCCCACCCTAACCCCGAAATCAAAAACTAGAAATCAAGCATTCACCCTGTGTCATCAACATCGGCTTTGGTGTCAGCTTCATTATCGTCTAGCATGTGTTGGAGCTCTTCTCCCATTTTCTTGGGATTTGAAAGTCGAAGCGGTGGCAAAAGCAAAATAATTCTTGTAGTAGCTCAAAGTCTAGCTAAGGAGGTTTTCGTGGAGACATGGGAATGCATCACGTGTACTCTCCAACGGTGCGAGTGGCGAAGGAACTAATGGAATGGACTCAACTTGGTAATGCAGGCAATTTGCCGCCAATGTGCTTAGCTGTATCGTACTTGCTTCGACGTGCATAGGGGTGGCAAATGAGCGGAGCCGAACCGGCTCGGCTCGTTGCCCACGAGCTCAAGCTCGTGGCTCATTATAAAACGAGCGAGCTTCTGCTCGGCTCGTTGCTTGTGGGCGAGCTCAACTCAGCCTACGAGCTCGTCTCTCGCGAGCTGAACCGGTTCGTGGCTTGTCTTTTTTGAATTTTTTATTTTTTTTAACTATCCTTATATTAAAAAAAAGACGAATCGCTCGTAAAAAATGAGCTGGCTTGCTCAGCCCGGGCTCGTTTTTTGACAAGCCCGAGCGGCTCGTGGGTCGCTACAGTACGAACCGACGAGCCATTCGGCTCGATTGTCATCACTGACGTGCAGAAGGCTCTAAAAGGGCTTAAATACACTGGAATAGCAAAAACAACCACGTAAAAGCCTGGAATGAAGTTCAAAACAATTTTTGATGAAATCGCCAAAGATGGTTTCCTTCATCGCGCCAATTTTGCATAATGCCGAGGTTGACAATAATTTTCAATCAATAATTGAGATTAATTTATAATTAATGTCCACGAGTCTTTGTCCACAAATTTCGATTACGGTGATGGTGGGCAATGCGGTGATTGGATTGGATTGGATTTGATTTGATTTTTTTTTTTTGATAAGGCTAGGCAAGGACGGCCCTAGCCAACAAAACTATTACGAAATTTCTAAATATAATTTTCTACAAGTGTATTGATTTCTTTAGTATCATTTATTTTCTATTTAAATTGATTTTTTTATATTATTTTTGAAAAATTAAATGAGCTCTTTTAAAATAAATAACTTATTTTTAACTTTCATAAAAATTAATTTTTTTTTTTTTTAAAAAAAACTATAAACTTACTAAAAAACTATGAGAGATTTTTTTAAAAAAAAATAAATAAATAATAAACCTCATTAAGAATGTAAGTGTCCAAGTGTTTTGGACCTCTTTTTTAGTTTATCATGTTATTTAGTCATATTTTTAAATGGAATAAAGTCCAACTCAAAAAAGAAATGAATTTTTTTGTTGAATTTTTGGACTTTTAATTTTTTTTAGGCCCCTCAAGAATTGTGGCCCAGGGCAATGGCCTAGGGTGCCTTGGGGGCCAGGGCCAGTCCTGAGGGTAGGGTAGGGGTGGGGTGGAGGTGGGGGTGGAGGTGGAGGTGGAGGTTGGGGGATTGGGAAAAGATGAAAATTTATTTTATTTTATTGTTTTCTAGTTTTTATTATAGAAATGTAAATTGATCATTTTACCGCCTTATTTATTTTGTCAATTTGAATCAAACTTCTAATTTCATGTTTAATAAATNGGAGGTGGAGGTGGAGGTTGGGGGATTGGGAAAAGATGAAAATTTATTTTATTTTATTGTTTTCTAGTTTTTATTATAGAAATGTAAATTGATCATTTTACCGCCTTATTTATTTTGTCAATTTGAATCAAACTTCTAATTTCATGTTTAATAAATGGATGGCATTTGTCCAATGGACCCCAATTGCAAACAAAGTGAAAGGTTTGAGACTGGGGCCATAATAAAAAAAAAAAAAAAAA
>CAIGRO010003518.1:0-43133 GCA_903798355.1 Fraxinus baroniana
AATATTGAAACAATTTTCATACATATATATCTCTTTACATTAAAAAAATAATTAAGACCTACTCATTGAAATAAACAATTACGACTTTTAAAATAGAATTTGAGGTAATTTTCCCATTTTTGTTTAGCTTGTCTGTCTCGCGCTGTGTATTTTCCGGGTTGGGCACAGACATGTTGTGGGCTTGACACCCGCTTCACAGCCCATATTTTGCTGCAACAATATTTTGAGCCTTATCTGATTCCAAATGGATAGAAATATATAGGCTATCATCACAAAATCTTCACTCTATAGTTCTCAACAATGGCTGTTGCCCTCTCCAATGTCAAAATCCTCTCAGTTCACTCCCATGAATTCGACCACCCTGCCACCACCATATCTGCTTCTCTCTCCTTCAATCCGCCCACTGCAAGAAAGCCAATTTTCTTTACTTCCGCCAAAACTTTCTCGGTTTACCCTCTTGTGCTACAGTGTAGCAGGGAGTCTAATAATGGGCACTTCTTGAAATCACTTGGGGTGGCGGCTTTGGCAACTGAAGCTGAGGTGGCGGAGGAGGTCGTGGAACAGCAGGAAACTGATGGTGGAGGTGTTGCTGTTGCTACAAAGCCCAAGAAAGGCAAGGCTGCATTGCCTTTGAAGAGGGACAGAGTATGTTTTATAAAGATTTTTTTTTTTTTTTTTTTTTGTAATTATGTGTTTTTGGATGGCCTATTGGCTTTGCTTGATTTTCCTATTCTTGTTTCTGCTTTAAAAAATTTATTATTAAGGCTTCTAATTTGTGTATGCCCAGTGATTTATATGAATAAGTTCTGCTTACTCTTTTTCCCTTTTATGGCTTGTTCCCGAAGCTCAATGTTAATTACTGCCGTTATATGCATCTAATGACCATATGGACATGAGGGGGTTCTCTTGATGCTGTAGTTTCTTGCTCTTGTTCCAAAATTTTACTGTCAAGAGAAATATTTCTATGGTTTTGGTTGTATTGAGTGGTTATACTTTTACGACTGGGGATTTGTCAATTTAGTGTATAATTTCTTTTGTTTGCCAAATATCTTAGAAAACAGTATAACATATCTCTACTTTTAATCGTCATTCTCCTCCCTCACAAAAAGAAAAAAGGGATAAACCCACTCCCAACTCATAAACAGACAAAATATAAGGCCTGCTTGGGCGTTCCAGAGTACCGGTTACGAGCGATTCTTAAAGTACCATTTCTGAACATTTATGAGCGAATTGGTTATGAATGGTTTTAATAGCGATTTTTAAAACAGTCCAACCAATGCTCAGAAGTTTATTAGCCACCGGTTCTGAAAGTTTTTTAAAAAAGTGAAGTTACATATATACCCGTTAGTGAAATTTTGAGTTTATGGTTTGTTGTATGAAATTGTTTACTTATAAGTTATATTTTACTTATGTTAGTACTTCTTAGTAATATAAACTTTATAATTATAAGTTAATTTTGGAACTTTTAAATAATTTTTACACAAGTGAATTTTTTACATATAAATAATTTTTTTTATTTTACAAGTGGTTTTTTGTCTTATTAGAAAGATTTTTTCACAAAATTGATTTTTATCTTGTAAATAATATTTTACTTATAAGAAATTTTTTAATTGTATTATAATTTTTTTGCTTATGAATAATTTTTTTAGTTAGTATATTTTTATTTATAATTTAATATTAAACAAAATATGTTTGTTGAAAATAATTATTTTATAAATTGTAAAATTAGAAGAGAATTTGAGAAACGGTCAAAAACCGTCGATTTGGTAGGTTGAGAAAACCGGTTAAAATTACACTATACCATTTATGGGTGATTTTTAAACCATCCAAAACAAGTGCTCAAAAAATCTAGCAACACCGGTTCTTCTAGCCCCATAAACGGTGCCCATTCCCAAAACTAGTCAAAACCGGAGAAAATAAAACTCCCAAGCAGGCTATATTTGCTTTATTTCCTTTTAGTTTCTTGGATCTGAAAGGTTTAAAAACTTTAAATTGGGCTGCTGCATTCAACAACAGAATAAACTAACTATAATATTCCAGTTGCTTATTGCTTAGGTTTCTCTTCAGTAGCCTAGAATCCATACATGTTTCTTGTCATATAACTCCATATTCTAGTATTGATATAGTTAGATGCTTCATTTGAAGTGTTGATTTTATGCTTACATTTGTGAGGTAGAGTATGCTCATATAGACTTCTCTGCTTGCTATATATCACCCAAAATGACAGTTTTCTCTTTAGAAAAATTTTTATTAATTTTTTCTTTTGCTCACAATCCTGAAATTGAACTTCTTGAAAAAATCTTTCCCTTGCCTCCAGGAAAAGCATAACAAAATGGTCTTGTTTTATGTAAGACTTATAAAACTCCATTGTTTAGAGGTCAAGTTGTTTACTGGATTCCTGGGGTGGGTGGGTGGGTGTGGGGGGGGGGGGGNCTAGTCATATTACCATGTGTATATGTGTAGGCAGCTTTCTTTGCATTTTTTATTTTTTATTTTTTATTTTTTTGCTTCTTTTGTCCTTTAATACCTCTTTTTGGTGCTTTGTCCGAAAAGAACTTTGCTTTTAGAGTTGGCAAGAGAGTCATGAATTATTTTGCTTCAGGAAGTTAACCTGATTTATTTGTGGGCTCGAGGATCTTAAATTGTTGTATTCCTTTAAGCTATCAAATACTTTGTTCTTTCTTCCTAACTTGCCCTTTCTTTAAACTTCTTACTAAATAATTTTTCTTTGTGCTGGAATTATCAGACAAGATCCAAGAGATTTTTGGAAATCCAAAAATTGAGAGAAAACAAAATGGAGTATGACTTGAAAACGGCAATATCACTGCTCAAGCAATCAGCCAGCACAAGGTTTGTTGAAACAGCTGAAGCCCATTTCCGCCTCAATATTGATCCGAAATATAATGATCAACAACTGCGGGCAACTGTAAGTTTCCTGACATTACTTGGTAAAATGTGTTTCAATCTATTGTTAGCTGTTCCATAGTAGGATGAATTTTCTTTGTTGTAGGTTAATTTGCCCAAAGGGACCGGTCAGACTGTTAAAGTTGCTGTTCTTACACAAGGTAATTCATTTTCTTTATGGTACTAGTATATGTTTGACAAGATTATGATGTGTGAGTCTTTTTTGTAGAAGATGTGTCATACGTTTATAGTTCTTTATCAGTTCCGAAAATGACATTCCTCTGCAGACGAGAGCATCTTATACTTATTTAAAGCACTAGAAATAGAAGATTACAAAAGACACTAGTCACACTACTGACATCCAATTCAACTAGCCAAATGAACGAGACTTCAGTTGATGGAAAGAGAGTGCTGACCCTGAGCACTCTCCCAAAAACCATTCAAGGCTCGGTCATATCAAGAATTCATCAGCCATTTATTCTCTTTAAAGAAATACTGCTTTTACAAAGATGATTTAAATGTTTGCACATCAAACTTATCTATGGGAAAAATCAGCTGCAAGTCTTGTCTAAACTATTCGTGATATATTTTATCCCTATATAAATAGTTTTAATGTATCTATATTGTCCATGCAATAAAATCTACTTGAAATAGAAATGAAGAGTATAATGTTTTGAGGGGTTAACTTATTCATCTGTCAAGAATTAAGTCATGTAGAATTATATACAAATGAAGTCAATGACCAAATTATCCGTTGCGTGACTAGAAACTACAGAACTTTCCTCCTGAAAGGAGATTACGCTGGGTGAAAATATGTTTTACTTACTGAGACTACATAGTTTGTTATGATGAACAATACAGATAAATATTTAGTTTCTAAACATGCATGAATTATTGGGAGATATTGTAAAATATTCGTAGGATTAATAGTTCAGATGAAAATTATCTCCTCTGTATGGATGTCTGTAAAACTGAAAGTTCAAAGGAGTATAAAAAAGTCTGTTTATTGATGGAAAAGAATTGCATTTCTTTTGTTTCATGAACTTGTGTCAAATATGCTGCTTCAGAATACATTATGAGGTCAGTTATTGTACAGTTGAATTTCTGTAGGTGAAAAGTTCGATGAGGCAAAAAATGCCGGAGCCGATATTGTTGGTGGGGAAGACTTGATAGCACAGATAAAAGGAGGATTCATGGATTTTGACAAATTAATTGCGACACCAGATATGATGCCTAAGGTATCATTCTGCTAGTCACATCATGATTATTTACATGGATTGTTAACCTACATTGCCTATTTCCTCTGCTTATTAGAATCATCATTATTCTCTTCCAGTTGCCAGAAAAAAAAAATAATAATAATCAAAATACTAGTTCAAGACATGCTCTGTAAACTATTCTGATAGTATCCTTCTTATTTTTTGTGGAAAAAAGTAGCCACGTGATAAATATCTGTCAACTGGCTCTGGTGACTTTTCCATTTTCAAAAACTTAGGAATTTGGTTGTCCTGATATGCTGAGGGTATGTTCAATTTCATGCTATTGCATGATGCCGTCCGCTCTGTGTCTATGTTTCTGGTTAATTCCACCACTTTTGGGTGATGTTAGTGATTTAACTTTTTAAGTAAGAGACTGTAATCATGCCCCCCTCAAAAAAAACATGCACACACAACACCTGAGATATATATGTTGCTGAGATCTGCAGTTATTTGTTGGTTCTTCTCTTATCTTGGCTCTTTGGCTGTATTGTGATCTTCTTTTCAGCTCTAATTCACATATTCCCTTTTACATCCATCAGGTCGCAAGCCTTGGAAAAATTTTAGGCCCACGAGGACTAATGCCAAATCCAAAAGCTGGAACTGTAACTACAAACATACCACAGGTACAGCATCATTTCTTTTATTAGTTTATGTTTTTCAGTTGACATCTAAATTTCAGAACATATGGCATTTCTTGCTAAAATTTTACTGCTGTATTGGAGAAGTGTTCAACTTAACGCGAATATTCATTATCCTTGTGCCTTCGAAAGCATTTTCCTTCTATGTTCTAGGTCTCTAGTAGTATGAATTTTGTTGAAGTAAGCACTCTTGAATTCTTTATATAGCTGATATGATTTTGAGTGCAGGCTATAGAGGAATTTAAGAAGGGGAAGGTAGAATTTAGAGCTGATAAAACGGGGATTGTTCACTTGCCTTTTGGAAAGATTGATTTTTCAGAGGAAGATCTTATTATAAACTTTCTTGCCGCTGTGGTATGCTGTAAAATTTGATCAATTTTTCTTTAACTTGTATCTTTTCTCGTGCTCCAACATGGTCCCAATGCATCCATAACATAGTTGCTTTGATTTGTGTTAATTTTCCAGAAATCAGTAGAAGCAAACAAGCCATCCGGAGCTAAAGGTGTGTACTGGAAAAGTGCCCATATATGCTCATCTATGGGGCCATCAATTCGGTTAAACACAAGGGATATGCTCGACTACAAGCCCCCGTCAAGTGCTTAGAGTATACAAAAAACTCCTGTAAAAATTTTTGGCGTTCGATTAACTTCTTCAGTGCCCTTATTAGCAGACATCTGAGAGGAAAGTTTATAAGCCTTTTTCTGCAGCTCTGCTAAAATTTGTAACAAAGCTCCAGTTTACTATCGGCCTAGTATCTTTTGTAGTTTATGCAATTTTATGCTTCATATAATCAAATTCTAGCATGCATTTCTAGCCTCATGCGAAAAATGGGCGCGAATCATATGGTGAATTGCAACTTTGGTCTAACGTGTCATTTGCTATTTCATTTGTTCATCTAAACGTACAAGTAAACCAGACCTTGAGCTACTTTTTCTACAATTGTTAAATTACATTTCTCTTGCAAGACAAAAAAAAAAAGTAACTGATTTTTGAATTGCAATAGCTACTGGTAAATAAAATTGATCGATGAAATGTCTCGAATGGTTGTTTGTTACTCTTTAACTTCTGTTCTTAGAAGTCTACCTCGGACTTTTAGGAGTTTTGCAATTTACTAAATAAAAATTAATTTTCATATAATATATCTCAAGCTTGGGATATAGAAGAAAATGGAAAAGGATATTTTCTTTTTATTTAAAACAGATCAATAAACTCCCAAATGTAAAGTTAATAGTCAACTTAATCAACAAAACTCTATGCATACTCCACTAAGCAAAATATTGTCAACCGTTACTAGTCAAGGAACAGATTGCGACTGATAAATCGAACAGTATCAAATTTTTAGCAGACTATTGTGCAAAAAGGAATAGAAAAAAAAATTACTTAAAAATGAATTTACAACAATGATATCCATGCGAGACGAGAGGACCTTAGCAGTGGTTTCCTGCCAACCGAGCCCCAATAGATCCCCAGTTTTCACCACTGCTCCACACTGCAAATTGGCACAAGAATGTCAACTTGTAAAACAGATTAGCTTCAACAAAGGGGGTGCATGTACTTGAAACTATGGATGGCTAACCTTTTGAGGGCTGCTCAATCCAAGGTCCATTCATTACAGTAAGGATGCTGCAGGCGTCACTGTATTCTAGATTTGGCAGTAATTTTGGCGTAAGCAAGAAGCATCTGCACAGCATTTGAAAGCAACTAAACATTATGAAACTTTTCGAGCTATTTCTAGTTATTTTGGTAACACAGAAAGAGGCCCACATCTCTGATACAATCAACTGATAAAGGCAGGTGAATCGATCAACTAAATGCTATTTAAGAGTAAAAACCATTGCCACAGAGGACTGAAGAATTCTAAAATGTAAGAACAGCTGACTGTGTTAATGGAGGCAGTTGTTATTTATTAATGATTGTGATGAACATGAATATACTGAGCAAACATGTAAAGTGTCTTCAATAACTGGTCAACCAAAAAGGGTAAAACAAAAGCAATCTCTTACTGTGGTGTATTTGGTTGGCTGGCAGCTCGGACTAATTGTTGAAACATATTTCTCTCATTTATAGGGTCCATACCTTGAGTGAAATAAGAAATAGAGATCATCTCCTCTGTTCAATAGACATATATGATTGCAACAAGAAGACTTGGACAATTAAAAATTTTAACCAACCTTGATTTATTTCATCTACTACCCTAAATGGGCAGTTAGTAAGGTCTTGTAAAGAGACGAGGTAAAGAATAGTTGAAACAGAGCGTTCCTAGAAAACCAGGTGTTAAAAGAAATTAGTCGCCATAGTTAGAAGATCGTGTACAGAAAAACTCAACCACGTGACGTACCCCTCCAGATTGGTGGTGAGCACTTAAAACTTGAAGCTGTCCTGTTTGCCTGGTGATCACAGTGGAAATCAAATTAAATAAAGCAAAAATGAAATAGTATCAGAAAGAAAGTCCACAACCAAACTCCACATCACTAGGATGCCATGGACCATTCATATAGTATGAAATTTAAGTAAACTACAAGTCTGAATGTATCACATAACATGCACTTCCTGCGTGCCTGAATCTCTCCTCTCTCTCCTTTTGTACATAGTGGTAAGACATGTCTGCTACAATATTACATAAAATCAACAGCAGCAGCAAGTTCTCATAAAAAAATGATACAACTTTCATGCAACCAAGTAATTTTCTTGAGAAAGAAAAAAGTACGACAAAATGAAAGAATCTTGTACCTGAACTTAACTTTTATCAGGATCCCATATTGATCGAAGTCCATGTCATGTTCATCTGGAAAAGAGGGAAAAAAACACTGATCAAATAAAGAAATATTAAAACAACTAAAAATTGATTACTTAATAGATTTAAGACAATGACCTAAAGACACCTCTCCAGCCACTGCCATTTCTTGGAAATTGCGACTAAAAGTTTCATTAATTTGATTCACAAGACTTCTCAATGTTGGGAGCCAACTTTCCTGCAGACAGATTACAATCAGAATACACTGTGGTTGTCTACCAGGTGTGACAAGCATGTTGGTATTAACAAAAACCATCATATCTTAATCTTCTATCACAACAAAGAAAAATAAAAATTACTGTTGGATGATAGAATATGTCGAAAGATATGTTAAACAGTGATTGATAGTCAAAGAAGAAGTATGTGAGGAACTTTATCAACAGATATAAATTTTTCATGACGGTAAATTTAATCAAAACAAAGTTCTAAAATCAGTCAATGATCCACCACTAAAAAAGGTTGCGGAAATGACTTTTTATCTTTCTGTAAAGTAGAACATAAAAGATGTTTTATATCAGTTGGTAAACAAATATACAAACATCACTTTGTTTTTTCTGTTGTTAATCCCTCAATAATTTGAAAATTAAGGGGAAAATACTCACACAAAAACTACTCGTGTTACTCTCTGTCTCTACCTTGTTAAATCAAAAGAGACAACTCCATGGAGTTCCCACTGGATTTAATTTGTGCACTGGCTGCTCTTTATTTTTTATTTATACAAATCTTAATTGCTTGTTTGATTTCCAAGACATGCAGAAGCCCGAGGACTAAAAAGCAAGGGTACACAGGCAAGACGGTAAGCGGCATCAGGAAGAACCCTATCACGGTCCGAGCTCATCAAGCTTATGCACTCAACACTAACATCGATGTCCCCAAACCACTGCTATTTGACAGATGTGCAATTGCGTATACCATTCCACGGAGGATAACATATAAGCAAGAGCAACATTTATGTTTACCCTCTTGAACTAAAACTATATCCCAGTTGCACACCTATTGGCAGAGTAATCCGATTATGTGTAAATTCCATATTGGTGCTTTTCCTGACAACGACCATTAGAAGATGAATGCAATTACTGACAGATTTTGCTATCAGCATTTGTGATTTTTGTAGTCCTTTCTTCCTTATCCGTTTATATAATTTTATTGCCAACAAATGAGAAACAAATACTGTAAATACAGAAGGGGCAATCCAGGTCACTTAACCTTCAAAGCATTGATTTCATCTACTCGGCTATGTAGTTCCTTCTCATCCATCTCTTGTTTCTGACTCAGGGATTCTATCTGCACAATGTAGTCATTTTACCACAGAAAGGAAAACAAGAAAATGCATAAAAAAAAAAAAAAAAAAAAAAAAAAAAAGAGTAATCACCAGCAAAAAAAAATATCTTAAAAGAAACAAAATAAAAAGAGTGAGACATACTTTTCTTTGGCGACTTTCATATTCTTCCAGAATGTTGTGATTTAGAAAAAGAATAGAATTGGCTTGAGAAATAGTATCCTGAATTGCAGCTTCCAGTTCCTCAATGGTAACAGGCATCTGCAAGTAATATTTCCAAATGAGCAATGACTTCACTCAGTAAATTAATAAGCACACGAAGTAAAAGTTGTGTCAACAAGATTTCAGAGAGTTTAAAGGTGTAGAGTAGTATTCCCTCTTCTTGTTGATTTGCTACTTAAATATGGCCCCTACATGTATAGATTAACATGATTTTTCTTGTTACTACTACTCTTGTTGATTTGCTACCAAAATATGACCCCCACATGCATAGATTCAATGATGGTTTTTCTTGATGGTGCTGATAAGAGCTGAGTTTTTTCCCTAGGTATTTGGCTTGTCTCAATTTCTAATTAATAATATATTTCTAAATTATAAAAAGCATCAGAAATAAACAAATTGAGCTGGAACATGAAATAAAATAGGAACAAGCAAGCAATTAGCACTCCCCAACTGATGAAAGAAAGCTAAGGAACAGTCACGGTATCTTTTAGCATATCTATGCATTATCTACTACTAATGAATGCCAAGTATTACAACTAGGTTTAACCGGCCCAACCATTGAGTATTTAGAAAAATATTCTCAAATTTACTCCCAAGTGCGAACAAATACTATTTCAGATTCCACTCCATGTACTTTCAACATCCATCCAGATATGAGGTGCCTGTTTCTAGATTGTTTTATAGTGAAGAAAGCTTGTGCCTTGTGGGTAAACTTAGAAAACATGTGGTAAAATATTTAGTCATCACTCCATAAGTTGGATTTTTTAAGGCATAGATGGGAAATACATTTGAAAAGATAAAATTCATCTCGACGATAATATTTGAAGTCAATATTTGGGAATCATGCAATATTTCAGGAGATGCACAGTGCTACTGTTACGGATATATTAGCAAAGAGACATCAAGCATGGGTTTTGCGCATATCTGCTGAAAAGAACAGTATATGAACTTGCAACCACTTGACTTATATCCTGGGAAGGTTTGAAGCATTGATTTGAATGATGATGGCTGAATATGGGAATATAATAATGTGTTTTGAAAATCAAGTAAAAAAATATTCTGCCAAACCCTTTGATGTATGACTAAGCTAATTCTTAGCTTTGCAGGCTATCTGGAGCAGAATTTACCCTAAGGTGGAAATCTTTACTTGGCAAGGCCAATTCCATTTTACAGAGGATAATTATAAATTCCTTTTTAAGTACTTATCTAATATTATCCAAATTCATCATCTTCTACGCATAAAAGTGTCTGGAAACACAGTAAAAGCTTATTGTATAGACATTAAACAATGCATTAATTTTAAAACTGTCAATAAATCAACATTACTTAAGCGAGAAGCGAACCTCCAGAAAAGCGCGCTCAAGTTCAGGAGTAATCACAGCAACTGATTCTGCATGCTTCTTGGCTTCTATCAGTTCTTGTCGACAATCCTCAACTTCTTTCTTACCTAATCATGGACAATATAATAGTAAGACTTTGTATAGAAACAATTCTGAATTGTCAACTCAATTCAAATGTAAATCAGGTTACAAAAATCAGGTAGCAGGTAACAATTTCTACATCAGGGTACTAAAAGAATAAAGTTCTAATTGTGTACTTTTGAGCATCTATACAGGACTACAGTATACAGTCTTTTTTTCCTAGTTGACGAAACAATTAGTGAAAATGGAGTTACAAATAACTCAGGTTTTGATAGTAATGTAACACCCCGAAAATTTTAGAAAAAAATTATTTGTTCTATATATTATATTTTTATTATTTTGAAAAATTGAGGAACTAAAGTGATGTACTTATTAACTTAAATTTTTGGGCTAAATATTTAGATCTTGTTAAAGCGACGAAAAGTATATCAATATGGGTCTCGTTGGAGAGCTCGTAATTAATCATGTAAATTAGGCTCGAGAAAAAGTTGATTCGAATAAGTTTGTCTAAAGATATTGAAATTTATAGAAATTATTATTAGTATTTAATTTAAATTAAATATCGCCAACTTTTAAGATTGGCTTGCACGTGTACTTTAGTTTGAATACAAACGAATTCTTATGTGACTTGTATTTTATTCTCAGCAAGTACATTGTCATGATAACTCTACTTTTCACTAGGAATCTTTCTATTTAAATACAATACAACTCTATCACTTTGATTGTAATAGGTATTAAATATGTATTTTATAAAAATTCAAGTACACGTGTCATAATATGATTTTTTTATCAAGATTCAATTCATATCCAAGTTTGATACACGTTTTTATCACATTACAATTGTACTATGAATCAACTACTATTTTTCAACTATAAATAGTGTGCAATTGTCCCACAATTCACTACCAAAAAAATTTTATACAGCAACTTTCATATAAAGCAACTGTAAATTTCTAGTATATTTTTTTAAAAAGCTCGTTTGATCAATCAAGGTAAGATACTTTTGTGCAAATGGTTCGTTTCCTTATACTTTTATATTCAGTAATTTAAGCATGAATTGCCAGTAGACCTCCAGGTTCTTTATTAAGAGATATGAGATCCTACGAAATTTAAGATGGCCTAAGATGGGTGTGTTGCTAGGTCATCGATATTCTCCATAAGAGAAGTGGTATGAAGTTTTATTTTATTCTGATATAATTATGTATGGAAACTGCACGTATCTTACTGGGTATTTTTTTTAAATACTCACCCTTACAAAATTTTACAGGTTAATTCGGGTCAATTAGAACTGTGGCGGATGGTGATGAGGACTGCTAAGCGGGATCGAAGAAATAAAATTTGAAGTTCATTTTTTTCCTCTCTAAATTATTAGTTAGTTTTAATTGTTCAAAAACAATTATTTTAATTTGGGGTTATGTTTTCATGTTTAGTTTAAATTTATGGATATTCCAGTTATATTTTTTATTAAAGAATATTATGTTATTGTTTTGCAAAGAAATTGAATTTTTGGTAACGTTTCAAGAAGTATAAAATTCTTGGGGCGTTACAAGTAAGCTTCATATGACAACTGGACAAGCCAATTATATTTTATATTTTCAATTGTTCATTGGCTCTTAGAAAACTTCAATTGTTTCTCGCAATGCAACAAGAAAACAAATGAGAGAGATCTAATTATAACAAGAAAAACTGGATAACACAATGTTCCCAGAAAGATCAGACTTGAAGAAAGAATGAAACAGAAAGTAAAAACTTACGATATTCAAAATTCAAGGATGCTTGCATGGCAAACCTTTCTTGTTGCTTTACATTGCTTTCCATCTCTTTAATCTATATTGACAACACAACAAATCATATTACATGGAATGCATAAGGATTATTTTCATTAAGTTGGCATAGAAGTGGCCAGGACCATCTACAACATTGAGCGGGTATATCAATTTATAAGCGACGAACAACCAATAGAGCAAGATACACATTTACCAAATAATCAACATAACTTGTGAATCTTAAATAATGCTGATTGGTGAACATCTGTTAGAGACATACTGAATTTTTTTGATTTTGCAAACTAGATATAAATCTTGTGTATTAAGAGGTAGCACATTGGAGAAAGGAAAAAGAAAGAGAATGGCCAGTAAATAAAGAGGAGAAAAACTAAGATATAGATTGAAAGAATATAAGAAAAGAAAAGGCTTCATTTAGTAGTAACACCATATATGAAATCTCTTAATTAAAAGGCCATCTAAAATGGCCAAAAATAAACATGATAAAACCAACAAATGCACATGTAAGTTGGAAACATTCACATCACATAAAGGTTCTTGAATCACTCCTGTTAACCACCTAGAAAACATATGATTTTTTTACAGCGTTTGGCGTGTGCTAAAAGGATCAAAATGCACACATGTTTTCTTTCATGTGTTCCTAATAAATCCACCAGTTAGAAACAGACGAAGTGGAACACACAAGGATTGCTCGAACCCATCCTAGTCATGTATTTCTAATAAATCCATTTGTTAGTCACTGGATTATCACACGGTAATAGGGGGTGAAAAGTGCTGGTACACAAGGATTGCTCGAACCCATCCTAGTCATGTATTTCTAATAAATCCATTTGTTAGTCACTGGATTATCACACGGTAATAGGGGGTGAAAAGTGCTGGTGCCCGTGTTTTATTACAGATTTTCCGTAATCTTTTGTTTCATCAGTATCAACAAAGAAAATTATAAAGCAATGTATAACTCGGGTATGTTCAAATTTGAGTAAGAGTATTTCTCGCGATTTAAACAGCATGATCAATTCAAAAGGCCGTCCCTCCATATAAGGCCTTCTACACAAGCACAGACTCACTTTGAAGCACCGCATCACAAAACAGATAGCCAGCAACTGCTTCCTAAATGTAAAGTGAAACTTAAAAACTACATGAATATAAATAGAACTTAATGGCACTGATGATATCAGCAAGATGGTCCAAACTGCAGTGCAAGAAATAGATAAACTAGTCCAAAAAGGATAGGAGGTAAGCATTGTAGATTACAAATGATGACTTTTAAAATCACTGCAATTTAGCTCCTGTTTGACCCACATTATTTTTTCATTCTCATTCTTCTACTCATTTTCAACCACACATTCTTTAATAAAATAATATTTTTCATCACATCAATAACTTTTCCTTCTTTTTCAATCACATATTTCTCATCACATTACTTCAAAAATTTTATTATGCACCAAACACACTCTTAATAACAAATGTAGTGATAAACAATTATTTTCATAAGATACTATCTTTTAGAATTTTTTAAATCAATCTAAGATCTGCTTCAGGACAAAGAAGTCGTGAAATAAGAAAGCACATGTTTCCATCAAGATCCAAGAAGGGAAGTATACCTTAGCTTCAAGTTCAATGGAGACCATGTTCATTTCAGCAAAACTTCTCCGGTGAGCAACAGCCTCAACTAGTGAACCCTATCCAAAAACCAATGAGTGAGGTAAAGAACCACCTTCTGAGTAAAAACAGGATTAACTAACATATCCAAATGGGGGTATGCATAAAATACAAAGAGCTTAAACAAAATATGCTTCACCTTGATCTCCATCGCACATCGAAACCGTTGAATCTTCAATTCTTTAACATGGCCAACGAGTTTTGCGATAGAGACATCAGGATCATTCTCCTTTTCTATTGACTTCAACTTTATCCTTCTCTGGTCTAAATTTAGAGATATTTGTTTCTCAAAGAAATACCAAAACAATAAATTGATTTACTTCACAAAATATGTTTATCTTAAATAAATCCAACGTCGCTGTGATACTCACTGATGAGGTTTTCCATCTCCCGTCGTTTCTTCTTCTCCTTTTGTGACAAGTTCACAATCTCCTCCTGAAAGAATTACCACGACTTATAAGTTGTGCCAAAGAGCATGCACAATGAAAGACATTACATTGATGTTGATACAACAACCATGATTGTAAATTTGTAATCAAGGTGGTATGATTCCAAAGGATCAAGAAAGGCACAAATTGGACATCATTAGAGATGCCTAATACTCAAGATGCAACTGAACTTTTAGCAATGATTTCGCTCGACAATTTCTTCAGAGCATATGAGTGGAGTTTGATAGTTCAAGCTATTTTAGTCTTTTAAATTATTATTTTATTGAAAATCGAATAGATCTTACCCAAAAGTAGAGGTTATCACATTGACAGTTCAGCTTCCACAAACTGCACAAGGGATTATCCTTAAATATTTGCATCATGTGTTTGCAACGTGATGAATATGCTCAAACCATTTCTTGCACTCAGGAAACGTGATTGGTAATTTTTTGCTGTTCTGGAAATCTTATCCTTCCTAGATCTTTGATTGTTATTTATCAAACCAGATTTAAGGAATTCACTCCTAGTAAGGTAAGATTTTACAATGTGTCATTACGGCTATCATTTGGTTGTTTGTAAGCTTTACTAGCTATGCACATTTGAACAACGACCAAGAAAGCTCTGGGCCCCATAGTACCACATAGGAAAGCTCCTTGGAGCTTTGTGGTCAACAATCTGTTTGACGTCAGGAACCACAAGGCATTGTACTCAATGTTGCATCTCCTTTTAACCATTTGCACATGTTCCTCAATGGATGTGCGCCTCCATATGGGCACTCTCTTATGTTGAAATTGGCTTCATCCTACAGGGGGATTCAATTATCCAGTATGGTAGCATATAATTGTATCAAATGTCAATCCTGCTTCCGAGCTCTGTGCTCATGGGGAACTCTGCACGTGGTTACCACTGGCGATAAAAGTGGAACAACAAATCAGTAAATTGTGCTCATTCATTTGGCCCACTGAAACTTCAACAACCTACTTTGCCCTATCCCCTTCAATCATGGCTCCTAGGGACACCGTATCATCCCTTTCCACCAAACTAGGAACCACCTATTGCCAGTCACATCAACCTGAATCAGGCTCAGTTCACCAAAATTGAGCACCTGTACATCACAAATATTCTTACCATCCAAAGCCTTAAACCATGCTAAAGCCGTAGACCAAAGTCCTCATTATCTGCAAAGCAATTGTGAGATAATCCAGCTACCATTGAAGCCTCACCATTCACTTCAGAATCCATCACCGCTTCATTATCAATCTCAGGTCCATCATTAACTCACCCATTAGCCATAGCAGCATTGCTCATAGAGGTCAAGACATCCCCTAAATATTAGAAATAAACACATAAAGCTATACCATATTACACCTGTGCCCAAAAATACAGGAAAATAGGGCGCCCACCCCCCTTAATTCTTCGTCAGAATACAGAAGAGAAGCCCCGCATGCATTCCAATCCCACAGAAACTCCAAGTACACAGCCAACCTCTCTGAAAAATAACATTCCTTTCTAGCCATAAAACCCAAAAGACTGCCAAATCCACCAGCTTCCAGATAGTTTTAGCTCTTTGGAACCAAAACCACCGTCATATTGAGACATCATGGATACACAGGTCCTAGGCATCATCTAACCAATTCAAGGTTCAATGACAGTTTGTTCCAACACCTCAAGCGCAACTCAAAATGCGACAATATACGAATATAATCCATCAATTCAGGATCGTTATGGCACCGAACATACCATGAAGAAGATAAAAGAATATATGGTCTTACACACACATACTTATTGCAGGCATGAAGACTGGTAAGTGCGCTTATTGATACATTCAAGTCCACTTATATTACAACCAGTTTCAGAAGCTTTTCCACTACTATATCATTGAAAACAAAAAGGAGTGCTACTTAATCCTGCTAACCAATGCTCTTGTTTAAGTGAAAGCAATCAAATAAATGTCCCTCCGTAAATGATCAAAGAACTTCAAAAAGAACTATGAAGCAAAAACAAAAACAGTTTCCACAAAATTCACTTACACGTTCACGCCTATGTTCAGCTGCTTCATCCTCTTTCTGTCTTAGCACCATTTGAAGAGCTTTCAAATCTGCATCTATAGTAGAGATAGTGTCTTCCAGCTCTGTTTTCCTTGATTTGAGACGCTCGATTTCCCCAATGTCCAGATCTTAAAAAGAAAAGTAGTTCATAAAAAATATAGAGGCTAATTACTGAGTATTATTACACTCTTGAGTTCTGTATTAGCAGAATGTCTTAAAACCTTTTTGATCAAGCTGAATTTTCACTAGGAGCACAGTTCACAATGGTTTATTTAGTAGATCGTCATCTTTGAGGCTAATGGTACTTAGAACTTAGTTCATAATATTTTATGGTGTCATAATTTAAATGACATAGTATAATAGCAAATTCATGATCTAAAAGATCAATTAGACAAAAAAATAAACTAGCTAATCTATATAAAAATCTAACAAAAAAGTACTATAAGCATATAAAAGGGAACATACTACAGAGGAGAAGATGGGAACGGGTTACAGATTCTACACTAGCAGAAACATGACTCCCGTAGCGGGACCTGGACCAACGATAATGATTCTCTGGGGTCCAGACATCCATAATTCCCAATCCAAGGACCTGATCAGCTTTCTGATCAGTTTCTTGAGAGCCAATATACTGAAAATGAACATCGCGACATTAGAAAGATTGCTAAAATACCAAAACCGGTGCTCAGAAATAATCTTCAGCCATAGACTACTCGTTCAAATTTTTTATGCTGCTCAAAGTTTACATGAAGGCACGCAAAATATTAAAAGATAAATGAGTAAGCATACTGAATGTTCCAATCCAAATTGACTTGTCAAAACATCTTTGACAGCATGTGGAGCTTCAAATACTTGGTCCAACCTGGAAGATATGCCAAGTTTACACATCTGCTTAAGACATACAAACAAGACATTCACTTAGCATTTGACATAGCATTAATGATGAATTTACATGAAGTCAAAGTAATACCTCCTCAGTTGTTTGAAAAGGGCTCCTACGTTGACCTTCATCACCAACATGATTAATAACAGGAACATCATAGGACCTCAGGTTTTTAAATAAAAAATCACGGTCATCAGAATCCTGAGTTATAAAAGCCTGGATAGGATAACCAATCAGGAAAAAGAAATTGACAGATGAAAAAAGAAAGATGATGACAAAGCTAACAGTCATATAAACCTTACTCAAAAGTAACAGCAAATCCTATGCATTGAGTAGAGCCTTAAGTTAAAAATAAACATCCTTGACTTGAGGGAATATGAGATTTGACTTAGCATCTTTATAGACTATTCTTGAGATCGTTGACCTGATACCTAGAATTAAAAGATTTAGAAGATAGAGCCTTTAGGATCCTTTACTCGCAAGTCACTCTTCAATACTCTAGTTGATTTACCAAACTACCCCAGTTTTGCCCCGTTAGACTCATTTGGAAATCTTGCATCTGTTACAAAATTAAGGTATTTTTATGGCCGGCATTTCGAAGGAAAATTAATACTTATGAAATGGCTCAAAAGAAATGTTTTTATTTCTCCCTCCACCCTTCATGCTGTGTGAGCTGTAGAAAGAATTCATGGAGTATTGGTCGCACAAGATGGCTTGGCATAGACTTCTACTGGAAGTTGGTTGAATTGGGTCGTCTCAAGTAGGTGTAGTGGATTTCTCATTCAAAATATAAAAGGCTTGGGTAATGGCAAAATGAATGTGGTCATGTGAAGATCGAAAGTTTCAACTATTTTAGGGATTTTCAAAGAAAGACCAGATTGAGTGGTGTTCAGCCATGGATATCCCCCACATATCTTAGCAGAGTGGTGATCTGGGCAGAGAAACAATACGATATTTGAATGAAAAGAGTGAGAAGTTTTGTAGTAATTGAACAATATGTTGTTTGAAAGAAGTGAGAATTTAAGAGTGGAAGCTTACGCAGGTGTAACTAAGCAGGTTCCATCGGGGTTTCTTTAGTTAGTGGTAATCTTGTGAAGTGTATTTAGCAGCACACAGTAGTTGCAAGGAATAGTGTGAAAACTGAATTAAAAGCTCTTGCTAAAGGAATGCATGAACTTTGCAACTTGAAAAAACTTTTAGAGGAATTAAAAGACATGCTGAAGCCCCTATTACAATACACTGATAACAAGGAATTGATAAACATAGTCCACAATCCAACACAACGCGACAAAACAAAATAAGTAGAGGTCGACTGCAATTCTAAAAAAAAAGGCTAAAAAATAGCACAATTTGCACATCATCATCCTAAAAAAAGACCAGCCAGCTGACATCCTCACAAAAGACATCCCAACCAAGCTTTTGATCCCTTATTAACAAGCAAACTTCTTTGACTAACATATTCAAACTTGCAGCGTTGGAATATTCGTGTTTTAAGGCTTCATCTCCTCCACGATTGTCTGCAAGATTATTGGAATAATTCAGATTTCAAGGCTTTGTCTCTTCCGATTCCCTCTATTTATTTCCCTTTGTATTGTACAACTTCAGTATCTATACCATGTATCAATTTGTTTGGATAAGAGAAAATAAGTCTCTCGTTTTTCTATTTAATAATTTCCCTATTATGGTGTGATTGCATGCAGACATCCTGAGTTCAATCACCCCTACTGTCCATCTTTTAAAAAAATATGGAAATTGTGCATGTCAAGTTTTTAATGGGAAAACAAATCGAGCCTCCATTGAGACAGGTGTTTTGTAAATACATAAATAAATATGTCCACACTCTAACTGATTAAACTTTTAGATGCCGTGGCTCAACGACAAAATAATGCATTACTACCGGAACAGTAAGATCAAGCTAAGAATGCAAGGATTATTAGTCTTTGCAGAACAAATATCCAGCTCATTCGACATAATAACAATCTTTGCACAGGCTTGATCTGTATAACTTTAAGTAATGAAGTAGTTTCAGCAAAAATATATCAAACATCACCGTGTAAAATTCCGGGCACCAAAATTAAGAGAGAATAACATTATTTTATATTAGACACAAAGAAATAAGAAACTCAAAACAAAAATTGAAGATAATAAGTACATTTCAAAATACCTTCCATATGTAATGTGCAACATGACCCTCTAAGCAGTCAGCATGAAAGCGGTTGGAGACGTTGACCTGAATGTGCAGTCTCAACAATGTTAATATAGACTCAGTGCATAAGAATGTAAAAGATGCGTAGATGTCACTTTTCAAAGTTCAAATCATGCACCTCAAGCAACACTGGACCGTAAACTTCCTTATTGAAATCATTACGGTGTTCCTGAACCCATTGATAAGCCTCAAATATCTTCTCGGCACCAGAATTCCGCAAAGCTTGTAAACGCTTATTGGTTGCATTCTCCATATCTCTTAATCTTCAGGATTGAAAAGGATAAGAAAAGGTTTTATATAACTTCCAGAACTCAACCAAAACTAATTAGCAAAAAATTCACACTGACTTGTCCATGCACTGCCTCAGAATGGATCTATTGTGATTAAGGTGCTTCTCTTTCTCCATTTTTTCAGATCTTATCTCTTTTGCAGTCCCTTCCAGCTCCACAATTCGGGCACTTAGTTGTTCCTGGAAATATCATTTCAGATACAATACAAGTTGATAAAATCAAGATGAAGATGGCAAACAACCAGCAATAGAGAATTTCTCTGGGGAGCCTAGGTAATGAATAGAGTTATGTTACTGTTTGGGCTCAACTAGCATTGCCAGAAAGATAGCAATCGATAAAAAATGTCAAACCCACCATTCTATGCTTTGGAGGTTCATACGGAGGAAGATTAGCAAGCTCTGCTTCTGCAGCTGAAAGATCTACTTTAGCTCTGGAGATTCTTTGTTGGCGAGATTCTTCCTGACGCCTCAGTTCCTCCATTTCGTTATATTTCCCTTGCATTAGAACTCCCTATAAAAAAGGTAAAGCAAGAATGAGGCAGTAAAGTAAATGTCGGAACAACCTAAGCAAATGAAATACAGGTAGTTGACAAAAGACAATAACAGCATACCAAACGGCTTTCATCCTCCAAAAGTTGCATACGCTTCTTCAAATTGCCATCTATTAAACCATTAATCTTTTTACATTTAGCCTCATGTGTTGTTTTCACACGTTTTTGTTTCCTGAAAAGAAGTTGTAACAAAGCTAAAAGCATGAAAGTATCTGAAGCCAAGAAGTCCTAAGCAAGACAAGAACAGTGCATAAGTAAATCGATAAAACTACAGAAAATTTATGCCTTCCTGTCATGCTGAAAGCTAAATTTACATAACTTCAGGTATTTGTCTAGCTTTCCCATCATGAGTTATCATCTCAGCCAAAATAAACTACATTTCTCAAGGCAGTAAACACTTTCTAGGTCCTAAAAAATATGAAAAATCATCAAAGTCAAAAAGTACATAGCTAAAGCAAATTTACATACTCGATAGGCTCTCTAAGTTCATTTAGAGACTTAGCAGCTTCATGTAGCTTCAGCTTTGCTTCCTTTTCCTGCTCTTTAGCTTCCATGTATTTTGCCTTCTTGATGTCATACTTCAGCCATGGTAATTTTTTCTTCATAGATTTGGCCTGGAAATGGTAATTTTTTCTTCATAGATTCGGCCTGGAACCACATAAATGGAATTTATCATTCATCTCAACTATAAAAGCAATGAGAAACAAATGTCGATTAAAAACCTTTGCTAAGAGTTCCTCTCTTTGACGAACTCGTTTAACATCTCTTTCTAGTTCAGCATTAACAGCTTTTAGTTGATCCAGAGACCCTTTGTTGCTCTCAACGGCCTATGACAAATCAAAAGAACCACAATCTTTAGCTCTCTCTTCGGATAAGAATTTGGCAGATAGGACAACCACATGAACCAGTGACTTACTCGTTCAAACTTCTTCAATTCCTGACTCTTCACAATGAGAGCGTGATGCTGAACAGGTAATTGAGGATCACCTACAGCTTTCTCAGTCTCTTCAAGGAGTTGCACTGGAGTTAACTTTGCAAACTCACAAACCCTGTCTTGCGGTAGAAACTAAAAACCATCCCCAAAGAAATTGGACTATCAATATCGAAGATAAATGGGAAAAGGAAATTCACAAGACAGGAAACAACCAGAATTTATGAGTGCAAAGGCTAATTAATATTTAATTATAAACTCAAGAATTCATATATAACTCAGTATTAAAAAGAAACTTGCCCTCCCAAACACCCTTGGGGGCATAATAGAAGGAAACACAAGTACGTCCCTTGTTCTACTTCTTTTAATTGAAAATAGCAGTTTTGTTAGTACGCTCTCCTATGGTCTGGCATAATTAAGATTAACGGATACAAAGATTTAAACTATTAACCACAGTTCATATTATCCTATTCTCTAAAGAAGAAATTCAGGAATTATTTATCATATTCAGAAAAAAGATCATGTAGTATAAAAAATAAAAAGCAAAGAAAAGGAAGAGAAAGAAGACAAAATGCTTGAACCATGGCATTGCAGGGCTATATATACATACAGAGAGAGCAAGACCCATGCGCAAAATAAAAACATAAGATGATTGAAGAAATTTAACATTTGACATCCATTTTTCAACTTTTCCTCTTTAAGCATAGAAATCCTCGCTCACATTCTTGAACCTCAGATGACACTGGTCAACCATTCAAATAAAAATACTTAAATAAATAAATTCGGAGGTTTTACCAAGTTAAAATATATTTTACTACCTCCGAGAAGTCAAGAAAGATGGCTCAGGCAAATCTAGGGAGCCATTAGAATGACTGGATAAAATTGTTTTTTAGCATAGCTGAACAGGCTGATCTGATATAAGGGCAAAGTAAGTTGAATATGTATTGAGCCCAGAATTTGGTCAGACATTGGGTTTGCTCCACATTGGGTTTGCTCCCTAATGGTCACCAATTCGAGTCCCCTCAGGGCCATTGAGGTGAATATCCGGCCGTAAACTTCAAGATCTCATGGGATTATTCGAGGCGCGCGCAAGTTGACCAGACATCCACGGTTATCAAAAAAAAATGTATTGAGCCCAGAATTTCTGCATTTACTTCTATTTTTATGTCCTTGTTTAGTTAGAACACATATGAAATAATTGCCAGCCAAATCGTCCTTTGAATAGGAGTTTCTTAAATGTTGTGTTTCCTAGTCTTTTCTTTTAGGTCATCATCCTTAAACAATTAGGATATATAGGAGTCTATTCATGCATGTAATCTCTCTCAACCTTCTATAGAGTAGGAATAAGAAATTTCGCAGATTGCATCTTTAATATTGAGACTCTAATAAAAAGTTCTGATAAGAGAGATTTTTAGAAAGCCTTCGAGTTTCTTTCGTTCCGTGGACATATTCAAAGGAAGTTTTCCTTGCCAGTTCATCTTCATAATCTGTTCCGATCTTTTTTTTTCCTCTTCGGTAGTTGGACAACCTTAAGTGCTCTAATTACACGCTGCCCTGCATCACCAAATTATAATAGGCTTGGATCATACAACTAATATGCACATGCACCAATTGTTCTAATGGAATATTGCCCAATTAAGCTCCCAAAATGGCCCCCCATCCCACCCTCACCCACCCACACTCAAAAAATAAATAGCAACTGTCTAAACAGAATACACCCTCCTCCTCAGGAATCCATATTCTCCCTTCTTCACCCTCGTGGCATGCCAACTTCCTAGCAGCCATTACTAGGGGATTTACTCGTGTGGCTAGTTATGAACCTTGGCAAATAAAGAATTCCTACACCCCATTTAAACTCCTTTCGTTTAGCAAAGAACTGGAGAAGCCTCTTCCTAAAATAGTATGAATTTATGTTAATTCGATTATTTTAACATAGTTTAAACTGTTTTCTTACCTCAATTCCATTTAGAAAGAAATATTGTCTCATTACATGATCTGGTCCCCTCCAAATGTGGGCTTTGGAAAACTATAAGCAAGCATGCTGAGATTCCTTTATCATATGGGTACTTGATACAAAGGAAATTAAGTAATCATACCAAGATAGACCACTGTGCTATCCAATATAGAAGTCATGGGGGTAGAAAATGATTCTCACTCGCATCACTAATATTCTCTTCAGTTTTTCAGAAGAAAATTCAAAGCGGCAATCCAAGATTCCCAAATCTCCCAACCAAGCATCAGACAGTAAACAGTTTAACAATCTCACGCGGACCACTCAAGATATGAATATCCACATCTGCTTCTTCTCCTTTGACACCATTATTATTCTGCCACCCGACAATAAGTTCACTGTGCCGACTCTTGGACGTCAGCCACAGATTTAACTGCCTAACAAGGGCTTTTGCTTCTAGAAATGAGGAATTAGTGAGTTTCTTTATAAAGCTTTTGCAGACAGGTTTGAGATTGCACAATGCAATCAAACAGTTGGTGTGATGCCATGTGATTCTAAGTGCAGTGCCCAGTTTGTTCTTCCTCTTTCCTCCTCTCTTAATTTTTACTGTTTATGACATACTCACAAGCTCCAATATTTCATTTTGGCTAATTGTATAATTTAAGATTCCACACATCCCACACCATATAACGATTGAATGGAACAACAAGGACGACAGTTAATCTTAAATAGCTTGGTGACATGGGGAATCTAGTTCTGAGGTCCAGCTGCCACAACCAGTTCGCAGTTCAGTAAAGATTTTAGCCCCCAAGTTACACAGATCCAACCATCTTTCACACTTTGGCCTAAGAGACCAAACTATCCTCTCCATGATCCATCGTTTGTAGCAGCAAATTTCATCACCATGCACCAGCATAATAATCAAATGCAACCCTCATATATAAGAAATTCTCATATCATTTTGACAAATTATAAATAAAATCACGTATTCTTTGAATATTGAAGATCCTCAATTAATTCTTGAATAGCATATATTGGGCAAATGAGAAAAGATGGACATTAAAAAAAAATGGCGCACATCCAAGTTACAAAATGAGAGAATGCTGGCTGTTTAGATGCCCAAGAAAATCCTCTCCAAAAACAACATGTTTCCTTTAAATAAAATCCTTGACCCCAACGATATAAACCACCTCGCATCTAAATCTTTTTATATGAGCAGATAGTCATGCTCGAGCTTTCGTCTAAATCTTATGTTGAAGTGTACCACTGAGTTCGCAAACATAAAGGACAAAAGTTACTGTTTACATCTGTCACGTGCTGCACGGACCACTACGAGGTATTCCACTAGATAAAGAGACTTCGTTAAAAAGATTAAGAGCAAACATAGAGAAATAGAAAAGTGACAAATGAAGTGGCAAATAAAACTCAAGGGCAAGCAGAAGACTGTCCTAGGACATTAAGAAAACCTAAGTCACCATAGTAAAAGACATCTAACTAAATATTTCAAGTCTTGTGCAATAAGGAATCCTATAGTGAATGACTGATGGCATTTCTGGTGTTTTAAAATATTGAAGAGTCTATCCCTGACCTAAGCTGAGACAATGATTACTTCAAGTTGAGTACTTCATCCTAATGGAAGAGCTTTTTAAGAGAACAAGCAGTAAATGCATGTCTCTACTTTCTCTGGTATTCATTTACTATAACCCCCCTTCAGTGAAAAGACATGACATTTATTAGTTGTATGAAATCTTGTCAAAACTAACTTCACAGGGACAAATGCCAAAGTGACCATTGAAACTTCACTTTCAAGGTAATCCGAAAATAGGAAGAGTAGCAATAACAATTGGAGAGTAAATTTTTATGCATTCTGCTACAATAAAAAAATGAAAATTTGCATTCATGATTGACCAACAAGAGACCAAATACACGGTCAGCAGCAGATATATAGCACCCAAACAATTGCTTTTGATAGTATAATATAACAAGCACTCACTTGAGTCAAATTGTTGACTTGGATGTTGAACCTCTGTATTACTTCAGTTATCTCCTTCTTTGCCACCATTTTGCCTGAAGAAAATTATGACAATGATTGCAATTAATACACGAGGATGATTCATTTTTTTAAACAGTCAATAAACATGCTTGACATGGACATGCCTACAATGAAAACAAATAATTAGACCATAAAGATGACAATAGAGCAGAACTGTTACTTAGTAAAATCCACCCAATTAGTATATCCCAAGTTCCATAAAAACCAATGAAGAAACCAATGTAAGTATCTATCACCTCCCCATTCATTGCGAGGTAGCTGGAGATTATGAAACATGACTTCGACATTGTTTAGCAATGATCTGAAAAGCTAATTAAAGCTTCTCAGGATGTAAGTGCTTTAAAGTGATGGCTGGTTGGAGCATTTGAAATTAATATAAGAAATACCAGGATTTAGGGAGTAAAAGAGATGATTATCTAGTACAAGTTTACATAATTCTTTCTGCTTCAGAATGTTTGACCAAAATACAACTTTCAGCATATCATCCTAAGTTGATTTCCTGGATAAAACGCACCTCGATATAAGTATACTGGTCAGTGCACATGCTATTTGTATCAAATTAGATCACAGAAGAAATAGAGAGATGGAGAGACAACAACAAAAAGCAAAGAGCTAGAATTCACATGATTTAAAAATTTATGCTATGAGGGAAGATTCAAGCACTGTATCGGTCTCTGTCATGAAAACAAAGCACTTTACCATTAAATAGCCACTCAGACTTGTTGCGTGTGTCTATTTTCCTAGTAATAGTGAGATGCTCTTCCTTACTCTCTCCTCTTAAAGAAATCTGTATATATCCAGATTCCTCCCCACGTTTCACATAAGCTCCAACACTAGAAGCCCTCCCTAGAAGCTGCAGAGACACAAACTTTTCATATCAATAGTACTTCAAATGCCAAAAAATAAAAACAAATTGTAATGCTTTTTCTTCTAACCTGAGGTTCTCCTCCAAGTCCTAATGCTATGGCACATACAAGAGAACTCTTGCCAGATCCATTTGGTCCAATTACAAGATTTAAGCGAGAACCTGGCTTGCAGGTCAACTTGTTGAAGGTCATGAAATTACAAAGCTCGATTTCAGTTATGTTTCCCAACATGTAATCATCATCACCCCTGTACACACAAAAAAAAAATAATAATAATAATAAGTCATGAAGCAGAGGACGAAGAAATATTAAAATCTTAGATCAAAAATTCCATTTAAATTTTGAATATTTCACTTCTTTTCTCACGACTTTATAGCAGCCAAACTAAATCCCATATTTAAGTCACTGAGTAAGATAACAACTATAACACAACTAAATTCATAGCCTATCGCTCTTGTAAAAAATAATTATATGCATACTCTGTGTGTGATAAATGCTCTTCCAACATAACAAACCCCATATAGTTAGAGCCTAACAGAAACGTGGCTATCCTAACATAACATTCTACATCAGCAAAAAAAATTGATAAAACTATTAGGGTCCGTTTGATCGTAAGAGTGGAATTTGGGTAGAAAGAAAATGAATTTCAAAGAATTGAATTGCCTAGAATTGTTTTCCTGTGAATTATCAATTAATTGTGTTTGATTAGTATAATTTTCCCCGTGAAAAATATTGAAATTTTGATCTTTTGGTGTTCGTTTGAATTTGTTTTACATGAAAATTGTCATTTAAAGGGATATAATTTGTTACAGTTGGGGATAGAATTTGTTTCCATTGCAGAAAAAAAAAAACCTGGAAGACTATTTTCCCACTAAGGTGGTGGGAAAACCAATTGAATGAAAACCTGAAAAAAGGGGTCACGTGGGGGTTGGGGGGGAATGTTTTGCCAAGAAAAATTTGGCTATCAAACAAGAAAAAAGTTGGAACTTGGAAAATAATTTCCAAGTTCCATGGAAAATAGTAAAGATCAAACAGGGCCTTGTGTCAAAACTGATGAATCGTTACTAGCAATTTGATTATTTTTCAATGGACAAACAAGAAAAAAATATGAGAGTATAATTTGGATTTTACGATAAATAGAAAACGGGAAAATGTGAGTACTAGAGAAGACACAGCTGGAAGTAAAACAAGGTGCACATATTTTTGTGTAATTTATTTATGAGAAAGAAAAATTAAATGTAAAAATGTTGATAGATAATAAGATAATGAATTTTGTAATGAGAATGACAAAGAAACACATAATTAACATTTCAACCAATCAAACTACAGCATATTCAGTCAAACCAACCAGCAAGCTAAAATGTATATCCATCAAGTCATTGACATTTATGACATAACAGAGATGTCTATAGTGAAGTTTTCAGCAGGCTAGCACTTGGCGCCCCTAACTAATAGGCCACTAATCTAATTTTAAAAATGGAAAGCAGGCAGCCTTTGAACCAACGTTTGAAGAGTAATATGAGAGCAATAGAAAATACAAGTCATGTCACAGAGAGAACGACATTATGCATTGTACTTTATGCTGCAAAGAATACAAGGATAGGTATCTCGAAACTCAGCAGCAGAAAATATAAATAGTAGATAAACGAAGAAAAGGTCCAACTTTCACACGTTAATCCAATAACTGAAAAATAAAACTAGAGAAAACGATAACAGAATCCAATTATAAACAGAGGAATCTAGTTGCAGACCCTCACGGGTAGTTTATGTGCATCATAAACTATAATCAAAGAATTAAAATGACAAAAAAAAACCCTAATTATCCCGCAATTTCCGAGGTATAACCGCTGAAGCAGGTAGTACAACTTTTCACCAAAGTTTGTGCCTTTAAGCCCAAGTAGTAACATCAAAACCCTAACACATTGTATGGATCTAAAAGGGGAAAAAGGAACTTTAAAATACTGAATAAAGTAAATGACGAAAATAAAAACAATAAAATGTAGTGAAAGACGGCTTCTGTGGACCTGGAGATTTTGGCCCTTTTCGGCCTTGGCTCGCCAGCCATTGGAATGAAGAATTCTGTAAAGCCTGCAATCTGAAAATAATTGGTTTTAAGGTGGTGAAGAATTGGAATGAGTTGCCCCAATGATCTTGATCAGAGGACTAGGGTTTTTCCAGTGCGAATGGGGAAGAGATGATGATTTGACAAGAGAGAATGGATTGAGGGATTGAGCAAGGTGAGTGGTGAGAATTGGCGCCAAAAGGAGGAGTACGCCCGATGTATTATAATTGGTAGTGGCAGTGGGCGTTCCGTTGCGATTAAAATTAGGCGTATGTTGTGTAAGTATTAAACTCCAAAGAGTCTTGTTATTGGATTACATTTGTTCAATAAAAGTCAATAATAACAATTAATTTTTTAGTTTTAATTCGATTTTAATTTCTACCGAACAAACTCTAGATTTTCAGGTGTATATAAACTTTTTTAAAGTAATGATTTATGTGAATTTCATGAATTTTTTATAAATTTGTGCGGAATTAGTGGAAATCTTTTGTTAACTTATGAACTTTCATTTTAAGATTTTTAAAGATTTTTATAGAATTCAAAAGACTTTTGAAACATTTGAATGTATGTAGATCTAATACAATATTGTGAAATTATCACGTATGAGCTGGTGGTTCTCACGATTCTTCTTCTTCTTCCTTCTCCCACATATAATAAGAAAATATTTTAAAAAATTAATAATTTATGACATTAATTAATTAAATAATAATAATTATGCATATAAAAAATAAATTTAATATTCAGTATTATTGATATAGGGTTTGTTTGAGCCACATTATTTTGGAAGAATATATTCTGAAATAGTAGATTGATGAAGAATGTATGGTTGAAAAATGAGGAAAAGTTATTGATAATGGAAAATATTATTTTATTAAAGTGTGATGAAAATGAGTAAATGAATAAAAATAAAAATTTTAATGTGTACCAAATAGGGCAAAAAAGGGGGGAAAAAAAGCTATAAGAATAAATTTTAATTTTTTTCATAGAAAATAGAAATAGAACTAAATAATGAGAGAGAGAGAGAGAGAGAGAGAGAGAGAGGCTACAATTAAAAGAAGAAGAAAAAATTCTTCGAAAGGGAAAAAAAAAGGAGAAATATTGAAAAAAAAAATGCATATTAATTTTTTTTTATGTGAAAGTCTCTCAAAATCTTGTGACTAATGAGAAACAAATTTTAATATTTTATTTTAGTACTTTCTACTTAAAAATTAGTAACATAGAGATTTTTATAAAAGTCTCTAAAAGTTATAAAAATTTGAATACCCCAAGACTTACAGAAACTTCTCAAAAATTTTAATTGAATACATCGTGATTTTTAGAGACTTTTTAAAAGTTTATAAAAGTCTCAATTGAATACATTGATACTTTTAGAGAATCTCCAAAAGTTTACATTGAATACTCATAAACTTTTTAAATCTCAAAAAGTATTAAAAGTTTCAATTGAATACACTCTCTAGGCCGTGTCTTGTTCTATTTTTTGTAGATTAAAATTACAAAATTGACCGTTACCTTATCCATGAGAGCCCCACGTGAGAGAGAAGCAGTCAACTATTACGGCTAGAACTCATGACAATGGTCAGATAATGGCTAAAAATCAGATAAAAAATTAGAAGCGGACACGACCTTAGTAAATTGTGATAGAAGTTTTTGAAATGACAATGGTCAGAAATCTTGATATTCATAGACAAATTCTTCTCTTCATCCAGGGCGAATCTAAGGGATGGTTGAACAGATCCCAGCCCATAACCATTTTGGAGCTTTTTTTATTTTTATTTTTAAGTTTAGTCAATGTTCAATTCGCAAGCCTATTAACTAAGTCTATAGTCCTAAAACTCAAACCCACGTCTTCTGTATACCCCAATTCCTGAATTCATAATCGAATCCAATTGAAATTTCAAAGCAACTTCGGCGATTCCATTCGGCCTTCCCCGTCTCCAGTATGTCTCTTGTAGCAATTTGTCTGAAATCCCAATTGACAATTTTAAATCCTATTTTCCTCCCCAATCTTCATCCCTCCGTTGAAGCCTAATTGAAACTCTGCTAAGTATTAGAGTTGTAGCACGAACTTTGTACTAATTAGCTCAGTCATTTTTCTTTTATGTTTGTTTGTTACTTATTTTAGTTGGTTAGTTAGTCCAGTTGGTTTATTCCTTTCTTTTAGCGCCAATTCTGATCGCTATTTCTAGACCCTTTGTACATACATTTGGAGAATGAATAATACATCATCTTTCTCAATCTAACATGGTGTAAGAGAAATATTTCAATCTCGTTTCCATTCCGTGCATTTCTTCATGTGTTATGATTAATCTACAATGATGGAACCAGAAGAATCAGAAGAAATTATTAAAGTGCAATCAGCCATGATTGATAAACCTTCAAGTCTTTATTTTCTTTACCATTCTGATAGTCCAGGGTTAATACTCGTATCACAACAGCTCATGGGAGAAAACTATGCCTTTTGGAGCCGTGCAATGACGATTGCACTATCAGTGAAGAACAAAACTGGATTCGTCTATGGAAGTATAGTGAAGCCAGAAGGCATTGATGTTGAATTGGTTAACTCATGGATTCAAAACAACAATATGGTTATATCATGGATTTTCAATTTGTGTCTCAAAGAATATCTCGGCTAGCATAATATATGCTAATTCAGCTTTTGAAATCTGGAACGACCTCAATGACAAATTTCAACAAAAGAATGGACCACATATCTTTCAATTGAGAAGAGATTTGGTGAATCTAGCTTAAAATCAAAGCATTGTCAATACATATTTTACTAAACTCAAAACTGTATGGGAGGAGTTGAGTGCACTTGTGGGAAATGTACACGTGGAGGAGTAAAAAAGCTGAATAAACATTATCAAATGGAGTACATAATGTCATTTCTCATGGGGTTACACGATTCATTCTCACAAGTAAGAGGACAACTGCTGCTTATGGATCATTTGCCCCCAATCAACAAGGTCTGATGAACACGATTAGAATGGAGCTGCTGCATTTGTACTATTAAATCTGATGGTGTCAAAGAATCAGCTGGATCTGGAACTTACTTTAATAGTTCAAGGCCTGGAGTTATTAAAAAGAAGGAAATGCCTTATTGCACATTGTTACATTCATGGTCACTCTGTTGATAAATGTTTCAAGATCCATAGATATCCACCAAGTTATAAATCAAAATCAAAAGATAATTTTAGATGCACTTCTTGTTCAAATTCTGTCAATCAATTTTCAACTTCATTTGTTCCACGTGATGAAGACAAGCAACTTGCTGTGGAGAATTTTGCTCAGAGTTTAAATCTTGCTAAATATCAGGAGTTGATGTCGATGTTATCTACTTACCTAGCATCAAACTCAACAGCTAATGATAATGACAATAACATCATCTCATATGCAGCAGGTATATGATACTCTGTTTTAGTTAATCCTATCTTTTCTTCCAAGGAAATTTGGATCGTGGATTCAGGAGCAACAAGGCATGTGCGTTCCATTGCTGATGTCTTTATGAATATGAGGATCATTGATGGCTCTAATGTAACATTGCCTAATCACACACAAATTACGATCAGATTGTGTGATGATGTCAAATTAAGTCCAAAACTTATACTGCGTGATTTATTATTTGTACCACAATTCAAATTCAACATGTTGTCAGTTAGTGCCTTGACTATTGATTCACAACTCTCGTTTAACTTCTTTCTTGATGGATTCATCATCTAGGAGGCCAAAACCAAGAAGGCGACTGGCAACGGTGATCGAATGCAGGACATGTATGTCCTCGATACTAAAGTCTTGAATTCAATTTCCAATTCATTTGTTAACAATGTATCTGTGCATGTGTGGCACAATAGACTTGGACATATTTATTTTAAAATATTGGACTGCTTGAAGAATCAATTGATGTGTGATTTTACTAAGTTTAATAAACATATGCCTTGCTACATTTATCCTCTTACTAAACAGATGAGATTGTCTTTTGAATAAAACAATAGATTGTCAGCTAATACCTTTGTTCTCGTATATTGTGATATTTGGGGGCCTATCATGCTGCCTCACATTCAGGATATAATTACTTCCTAACTCTGTTGGATGACTGTTCAAGATTTACATAGCTTTACCTCTTAAGGAACAAATCTAAAGCTAAGAGTGTCATTCCTAGGTTTTTTCCTAGGTTTTTCAGAATAAAAGTATTCATATCTGATAATGTAAATGAATTAGCATTTAATGAATTTTTTGCTAAAAAAGGAGTGGCGCATCAGTTCTGTTGTGTGGAAAGGCCACAACGGAACTTTGTAGTTGAACGCAAACATCAGCATTTACTAAATGTAGCTAGGTCATCGTACTTCCAATCACGAGTTCTTATCAAATTTTAGTCCAAATGTGTTTTGGTGGTCACTTTCTTGATCAATGGAACTCCTTCCCGTATTTTGAAGCATCAAACACCATATGAGATATTGTATGGAAAAGCTCTTGATTACTTTGTGCTTAGAGTATTTAGGTGCTTAGCATTTGCATAAACGTTAACTGCACACAGAAACAAATTCTAGTCGCGAGCTCGAGTATTTGTGTTTCTAGGGTATCCCTATGGGGTAAAAGGTTACAAACTCTATGATGTGAAGTCCAAATAGATTTTCTTGTCACAAATACAAGTCTGATGGATCAATTGAACGACACAAAGCATGTTTCAACAAGAATGCCTCGACTATTTTGACACTTTTTTACCAGTAGCAAAAATTGTTAACGTCAAAGTGTTATTGTTCTTACAGCTTGTTATAAATGGCATTTAGTTCAACTAGATGTCAATAATGCTTTTTTTGAATGGTGACTTATTTGAAGAGGTTTACATGGATCTTCCACTAGGTTATAATGTTTCCAATAATGCCAAGCAGGGGGAGAGACTTGTTTGCAGATTACATAAATCGATTTATAGTCTCAAACAAACATCAAGACATTTGAATTCAAAGTTTGTTTACCAAAGGCTGTGGAAGTGATTTTGTCGCCTTACTTGTGTATGTTGATGACATTGTCATCATTGGACCAAATACTCGAACCATTGGCCTATTGAAGACGTTCTTGCACTCTCAATTCAAGCTTAGAGACATAGGAAGTTTAAAATACTTCTTAGGCGTTCTCCTTCTGGAATTGTCATCTCACAACGAAATTATGTTCTCCAATTACTTGAAGATTCCGAATATCTGGATTGCAAACCAACCAGTACTCATATGGATCTCAAAGCCTCGTTGAGCAGTCATGATGGAGACCTATTGTCAAATACTTCTCATTATCGCTGTTTGATTGGGAGATTGATTTGCCTGACCTTATCATGTCCAGATATCACAGCTGCAGTTCACAAGCTCAGCCAATATCTATCTCAACCTATGATGCCTCATCTCAAAGCTATACATCACCTTCTTCGTTATTTGAAAGGTAATCCAGGACAAAGCTTGCTCTTTTATGCTTTTTTTAATCCTCAATCACACATCAAACTTCGAGCTTTTCCTGATGCCGATTGGGGATCTTACCTTGACACACGGAAATCCACAACTGGTTTTTGCATTTTTCTTGGGGAATCATTGTTCTTATGGAAAGCAAAATAGCAGTCTACCATTTCTCGTTCCTCAGTTGAAGCAGAATACATGGCACTTGCCGCCACTGTTTGTGAAGTTATTTGGATCAAACAATTACTAAATGATTTTCAGATAGGTACAGCCTCTCCAATTAATTAATTTTTTTTTTTGATAATTAGTCTGCAATCCAGATAGCCAACAATCCCACATTTCATGAACGGACAAAATACATCGAGATCGATTGACACTTTATTCGGGACAAAATTGCAGCCGGTGTTATTAAGTTGTTGCCAATTCGTTCCCAACATCAACTTGTTGATACTTTCACCAAACCCCTGTATGCTTCTGTTCTTCTTCCTTTGTTATCTAAGTGTATCTAAAAAATATTTACATTACATCTTGAGGGGGTATTAGAGTTGTAGCACGAACTTTGTACTGCTTAACTCAATCATTTTTCTTTTCTGTTTGTTTGTTACTTATTTTAGTTGGTTAGTTATGTTGCTTATTTTAGTTGGTTAGTTAGTTCATCCAGCTTAGTTGTTAGTTAGTCCAGTTGGTTTATTCTTTTCTTTTGGCGCCAATTTTAATCACTATTTATAGACCACTTATACATTCATTTGAGCTACTTTTGGAGAATGAATAATACTTCATCTTTCTCAATCTAACACTAAGAGCTGGTGAATAGGTCATTTTTGTTCTTGAAGAACAGGCTCGAGGACAAGATGCAATTATTCGAGAGAGGAGTATACATTTCACCAAGCTAAATTTAATTTGTCAATGAAAATTTGCCTACTTATCATACTTTTGAAATAATTCGTTGAAGCCTAGAAACAAGAACGTGAAAAAATCTCATACGCTAAGAGCAAATCAAGAGTCATGGAATAACCGATCACGGCCTTCTTAAAAATCAACAAGTGAAAACTTGTTCATGTGTGGCAAGAGTGGACATGTTGCTCGAGTTTGCACATATCAAAAACATGAACCTATGCATCAATCTAACTTTGTGAGGAGTCATTTGTAGATATGATAAATCAATATCAATATGATTCAAAGTGTTGAATGACGGTGGACAAATTCTTGTGCAAATAGACACGTTTGCTATGATAAAAATTGGTTATTTGTTTAAATTTTTAAGGAATTCTAAACTATTATGGTTGGAGATTCTCAATTATATCATACTACTCAATTTCTCAAAATGGACGAGATTGATTTCAAATTTACCTTTGAAAGAGTTTTAACATTGAAAGATTTCCATGAGAAAGAATTTGATGCCAAATTATCTTTGAACAATGTTGACTTCAAACCAGGCTACGGAATTTGATTAATATGTGATAATCATGAAGTGTACATTTGAGGCAAATGTTATGTTTGTAATGGAATGTCTCAATGTAGATAATGCGAATAAAAATGCTTCAAATTTTTCTTTATGTGCCGTTGTTTGAAATTATTTCCTTGCAAAAAAAATGGATTTTTAATATTAGAAAGTTCGAAATCTAGTAGCATATTAGGGCTGTAAGCAAAAATCGCCAAATCGAACCGAAGCCGTATTTTAGGAACCGTCGATTTGGTGCCACATTGACCCGCCAACGAAATGATTTTGAACCAAATTAAACCGATCAAAAACGATTTGGTCGAAATCTGGTAGCATAACATATTTTAAAATGTTACCTCTACCGCAAAATTCATTAAATTAATTTTTTATTAATAAAATAGTAATTTTTAATAGCATATTCATAAAATCACGCGAGTAAATAAGAGGGTTAAAGTAAACTTTTACAGTTTTACTTCAACGCATGCTAAAAACCCTAAACCCCGTATGGACGACAATGCCAAAGTGGGCGACAAATAAACGGTAAAAAAATTCCCTGCACGTTTCCCCCGGCGCCCTCCCACCTACTCCAGCCGCTCCTAGTCCCCAGCCGCACACTCCCTCCATCTTTCCCGTCGTTTTTGCCCCTCTCAGTTTCCCGGCCTTCTTCATCCCTGAGTAGTGTGCTTGGGAAGGAGGATAGAGCTGAAGCCGAATTCAGAATGGGAATATTTGAACCTTTTCGAGCAATCGGATACATAACAACCAATGCACCCTTCTCCGTACAACGACTCGGCACAGAAACATTTGTCACCGTCAGCGCCGGCAAAGCCTTCCAAATTTACAACGTACCGTTTCTTCTTGTTTTCTTTACGTTACCACTCGTTTATTGTATTACATATCTCATTTAAATTGTTTTAACATATTTCAAATATTTATTTTTTCAGTGTGCCAAGCTGAATTTAGTACTTGTTGGTAAGCTCCCGCTACTCTTTTTATTTTCAATGATCTTAGGAGGAAATTTATTAATGTGCTAAATTCGTACTTTCTGGGGTTAATACATAAGGGAAGATGAAGATATCTTTTCAGGGTTTTCTATTTTTGGACTGAATATAAATGTAACACGACTTTGAAGCTTTTTTAAAGACTATATCTTTGTAATTTGAACCCGCCCACAATAACTAAATAGATATTTTTTGAAGGAAAATGAAAAACTGAAGTTGCATTGTACGATGAGTTGTGGTTAGAATTATTTCATTTGCTAAAATGAAGGTGAAGGAAACGGGTGTTCTCTAGTGTGTTGATATCCGAAAATACTATTGAACACAATATTTTACTTTGTTCTTAATACATTTTACATTAAACGTGGTAGGTGTGTAATTTAGACTATCCCATTGGGTAGCAAATGAATCTATGTTTGTCTGGTAGATGTTACCATCTAGTTGAGTTGTGGAACCAGATATCGAAGTTTTGATGCAGAAACATTTGATGCAGGTTCTCAACTGCCAAAGAAGATACGAGCTCTTGCCTCCTATCGAGACTACACATTTGCAGCATATGGTCACAACATCGCAGTTTTTAAGCGTGCTCATCAGGTTTGTTCCTGATAAAATACTTCCACTAGAAAAGAGAAGTATAGATTACCAGAGAACCTTTAATTATTTTGTTTCTCTAGTAACATCATCATCCGTATTGGTCACTGCACACCAGCACATATAAGCCTCGCGTAGTTATATCTTCTTTATTTTTATGTTTAAACTGTTTCAAAGTAGTGATTAATCTATATGTGAGATTACATGTATCTCTACTTTCAGGACCCAAAGACTATTCATGTTTTTCTTGGCCAGGAAAATAAGATATACCCATAAAGAACCTACCAATCTTTCTTGATAAATAAATGTAGTAACTAGTTTCGAAGAATGAAATCTTGTGTTAACTTAGCCTCCGTTAGGGAAGAATTTATAAACAGTTTAGTTTATAAATAAATAGAAATGGGTGGCGGATAAGTGGATACTACTTGTGGTCTATTGGAATGTGGTATAAATGATTTATATATTTGCCAAATTGAGGCTTAGCCATTTGTTATGATAGTTTTCTTTGCTTAAAAAAGATGATACTCGTGCTTGAACAGGTGGCTACTTGGAGCAGCCACAATGCCAAGGTGAATCACCTGCTTATTTTTGGTGAAAGTCTTTTGAGTGTTGACGTTGAAGGCAATATCTTTATTTGGGCATTTAAAGGAGTAGACCAGAATCTTGCTCCGATTGGGCATATTTTGCTAGAAAATAACTGCCCAAGTTGCATAATGCATCCTGATACTTATTTAAACAAGGTATCAATTATGTCACCTTCAACACTGGATTGATATATTCCAAGTACGAATATGTCCTTGCTAATCACAGTATATTTTCTGATGTACACACAGGTAATTATTGGAACGCAGGAAGGTTCTTTGCAACTTTGGAATATTAGCACAAAGAAAAACCTTTACGAGTTCAAAGGGTGGAAGTCGTCCGTATGTTGCTGTGTTTCATCACCTGCACTAGATGTTGTTGCTATTGGCTGTTCTGACGGAAAGATTTATGTCCACAACATTCGTTATGATGAAGAGATAGTGACGTTCACTCATTCTACTAGAGGTTCTGTGACTGCTTTATCTTTCAGCACTGATGGGCAGCCCCTTTTAGCATCCGGTGGTTCGTCTGGAGTAATAAGTGTATGGAATCTTCAGAAGAGGAAGCTTCAGTCTGTCATTAGGGACGCACATGACTGCTCTATAGTTTCACTTCACTTCTTTGCTAATGAGCCTGTGCTGATGAGTTCGTCAGCAGATAATTCTATCAAAATGTGGATATTTGATACGAGTGATGGGGATCCTCGTCTGCTGCGTTTTAGAAGTGGGCACAGTGCTCCACCTCTCTGCATCAGGTTCTATGCTAATGGACGGCACATTCTATCTGCTGGCCAGGACCGTGCCTTTCGTCTTTTCTCTGTTATCCAGGATCAGCAGAGTAGAGAGCTTTCTCAACGCCATGTATCCAAAAGAGCAAAAAAGCTCAGTCTGAAGGAAACAGAAATAAAGCTGAAGCCTGTAATTGCGTTTGATGTTGCTGAAATCCGGGAACGTGATTGGTGCAATGTAGTTACATGCCATATGGATACTACTCATGCATACGTGTGGAGGCTTCAAAATTTTGTTATTGGTGAGCATATCTTAACCCCGCGTGCAGAGAATCCAACTCCAATTAAGTCCTGTGCCATCAGTGTTTGTGGCAATTTCGCTGTTTTAGGGACAGCAGGTGGTTGGATTGAGCGTTTTAATCTTCAGTCCGGAGTCAGTCGAGGCAGTTATATAGATGTGCAGGAGAGAAAAACCTGCAGTCATGATGGTGAAGTGATTGGTATTGCCTGTGATTCTACAAATACCATTATGATAAGTGCTGGATACCATGGGGATGTAAAAGTTTGGGATTTCAAGGCTCGTGAAATGAAATCCAGGTGGGAAATAGGTTGTTCACTGGTTATGATAATATATCATCGCTCTAATGGCCTTTTGGCTACTGTGGCAGATGACTTGGTTATCCGTTTGTTTGATGTTGTTGCGTTGAGGATGGTTAGGAAATTTGAAGGTCATACAGATCGTATAACAGATATGTGCTTCAGTGAGGATGGCAAATGGCTTTTAACATCTAGTATGGATGGGACTTTTAGAATTTGGGATGTGATCCTAGCTAAACAAATAGATGCTATATCCGTTGACGTGTCTATAACTGCATTATCTCTGTCACCAAATATGGATGTTTTAGCAACAACTCACGTGGATCAAAAAGGGGTTTATCTTTGGGTTAATCGGTCTATGTTTTCTAGCACTTCTAGAAATGTTACCCATGGGAGTGGGAAGGAAATTGTGAATGTTAAGTTACCATCTGTTTCTTCTGCACAAGATTCTATGGATAATGATTTTGAAAAGGCCAATGCAAACCCTTCACAAGTCCAAGATTCTTTTCACTCAATATTAGATCAGCAAATTCCCGATCTAGTCACACTTTCTCTATTGCCGAGGAGTCAGTGGCAAAGCTTGATCAATCTGGATATTATAAAGGCCCGAAACAAACCAATTGAACCTCCAAAGAAACCAGAAAAGGCTCCTTTTTTCCTGCCGTCTATTCCTTCTCTCACTGGGGAAATATTATTTAATCCTAGACAATCTGCTGATGAAGAGATGGATGCATTGGCTAGTGAAACGGACAAGAAAAGGAAAAAAACTGATATCACAGTATCCCAGTTCTTGCATTTCCTCCAGTCTTCAGAGGAAAATAATTGTAAGTCGTTTCATTCATTTTACATTTGACTTTGATTGACCTAGTTTGATTACTAAATATTCTCATCATTAAATAAATGTTCTGCTATACTTACACGTGCATGGCTGTTCGCAGTTGCTGCATTTACTGATTATATTAAAGGTTTATCTTCTTCCGCTTTGGATATGGAACTAAGGATGCTTCAGATTATAGATGATCACAATGAGCAAGAACCTGATAAGAGACCAGAATTGTACTTCATCGAACTTCTGCTAGATTATTTTATACATGAGATATCTAGCAGAAACAATTTTGAGTTTATCCAGGCTGTAATCAGATTATTTTTGAAGGTGCATATTTACTCATTTTCCTTCCTTTGGATTTTTTTATTTGCATTACAAGAGGCCTTTCAGACTCCACATAATAATATATGCTAAATTGTAATGATGACTTCTGAAGACTAAAAAAATAACACTGAACCTTTTGAGCTTGTTTGATACTGAGTATTGTACTAGATTGGACACTACAACATACTCGTTTTTTACTTCTCAATCTTATTTAATAATGCCCCTATTTGGTGTGGATTTAAATCAGATTTTTAGTAGATTTTAATGAAAGTTGTGAATTGTGTGGTTGAAAAGTTGCGAGTCCCATAAAATATGTGATTAATATTAATTGTTGATTTTCACTTAGATTAAAATCTAGATTTTAGTCCCCACCAAACAAGGGCAATGCCTAAGAGTACTGCATAATCCACATTACTACAAACACCATCTAGGTTTTGAAGCCTTCTTTTGCAATAGTTATCTTTCCAGTTGTTCTGCCTGTTTTTCTTCATTTGATCAACTATATTCCTGAGTTTTGTCTAATTGTTGGTTTTTGTGCTGACCAGATTCATGGTGAAACTATTCGGTGCCAGTCAGGGTTACAGGATAAAGCACGTAAGCTTCTAGAACTTCAATCAACAGTATGGCAAAAAGTAGATACCTTGTTTCAGAGTACGAGATGTATGGTTGCTTTTCTTAGTAACTCACAATTTTGACTTTTTTTTAAACCATCATTGCTGCTTGTAATTTGCTCTCAGTTTATTCTTTTAGAGAAATTCTTAATACATATTTGTGTGACATATTGGATCTGCAGCTAAGTTGGCAAAATTTTACTATGTATGGCAGTGTTTGAAGAACTGACCATTATTTTCATGCTTGCCTTTTCGTCTGGTAGACAGAATTGAGTTAAATATACCCTTCTTAAATATAAGTGGAGAGGATAAAAACCTTGAAATGATTTCTGGACATGTAGCCCTTATTTGGTCCCCATTTTTCAAAAAAGTCATTTTTTTTCCTCAAACTCACTTTCAACCACACATTTCAAATGGGATCCACAACTTTTATATAACTTTTCAGCCACAAATTTCATCAAATTTTATCAAAATTTACTAAAAATCTGATTTTTAGCTAAACCAAAGTACCAAACAAGGGCATAACCTTTTGAAGACTAGCCTCAGGTAAGAATGAAGAAAAGTTGAGGAGGCATTGAGTTTTGAAATCGAATATATATTTAAACCTAGCGAATATTGCAAAGTGAAGTTCAGGTTTCATCTTACTGGTATTAGACTCTGAATACTGAATTTTTTGAATCTTTCTTCATTATCATTAATCAGTCTTTTTTCATCATCACTATTCTACTGAGTATCCTAGAAATGAACCAAATTATGTCTGTTGTGTGACTTTTTGTCCCCAAAGTGAAGTATCTTGTGACTAAAGTATATTCTTACTATATGTTTTCCAATTAGGCAGAACCATAGAAGTGTTTGTGAACTATAGCCAGTGTCTATTATTGTAATAACAATGGTTTAATGGATTTATTCTGGGGCCTTGGCAATTCGATTATCTGCATTCCTTTCCACCATATGGTGTTTGTTATCTTCAGTCAAAATTTGATATATATTTTTCTTTTGTATATATTGCTGCTGTTGATATTTCCAGTTAGTATTTATTAAGCTGAAGAATGCTCATCATAGCCTTCAAAACTTTGACATTATTTTACCCTTTTTTTTTAGCAAAATAATGGGTCTCAAAAAATTGATCTTTCACTATGACACTGCATGGTTTTCATAACCTCTGACGCAGTTTCGTAGCTTTCAAAAGTGCTATGGTTCATTTCGCCAGTTTGAGCATGAGATAGTAAACTAGGAAAAATATACTTAAAAGTGCTATGTTATACTCTTTTTTGGTTCATTTCGCCAGTTTGAGCATCAGATAGTAAACTAGGAAAAATATACTTGGCTAGGGCCTCATGGGATCTGGCCATGGGGGGCTATGTGGTGCCCCCCTATTGGATGGTTCTCTGCTGGCTAAGTAGCAGGGTTCATTAAAGTATATGCAAATGTGTGGTTAAATTAAAGTTTGACCGAAAATTACAAGTTATTAATAAGTTGATCGGAACATTGGCTGCAGAACCAACCCTAAAACTTTTCAGTTCTCAGTTTTTTCAAAAGATCAGCTTGAAACAATTATAACAAGTCTCTGTTTGGTTTAAATAAAAAATAGATTTTTAATTGATTTCGATAAAAGTTGATGGAATGTTTGATTAAAAAGTTGTGGATTTTATGAAATGTATTTGCATTGCCATCCGTATAAAAAATTGAGCGGAAATCTTAGTATGTATATTACCTTGGTTTAAATAAAAAATAGATTTTAATAGATTTCGATAAAAGTTGATGGAATGTTTGATTAAAAAATTGTGAATTTTATGAAATGTATTTGCATTGCCATCCATATAAATAATTGAGCGGAAATCTTAGTATGCATATTACCTTATCATGGTGTCTATAATGGACACATGATACTCATCTATTGGAGGGGTCGTGGGCCCACTGGCGCCCCCTCCAATAGGGGGTATTATGGACACCATTATGGTGTCCTTTATGTACAAGAAGAATAATTCCAAAAATATTACAACATAGGATGCAAAACAATAGAAGTCCTTTTTACATACTATAACAAGATGTACCTTTTGTTGGAATTGATTATTTCACAAGTTTGTTTTACCAGATCAATTATTTGTCTGGGTCCCGTAGGTCGGATACATGAACTCTTTGGTCAAGTATATAACCTCTGTTTGGTACATATTAAAATTTTTACTTTTATTTGTCTACTTATTTTTAACTACACATTTTTCAATAAAATAATATTTTTCATTACATCAATAACTTTTTTTTTTTAACAACACATTTTTCATCAATCTACTATTTTAAAATAATGTAATTCAAATACATCCGTAGATTGACATGGTATATTTAATTTATTTTATGAAAACTAATTTCGAATGTATGAGAAATTAAGGTTAAAGAAAGCAACTTAAAAAGAGTTGCAATAGTTGGAATGAGAAAATGTTGAAAAAAAAAATGAAATAGTCAATCTCATATTGAAAAAGTAGAAGCATTTTGATCACGTTCTCCCGTTTGATGGTCGTTATTTTGAGAAAATAGAGTTTTGAATAATGATTTTTTTAGAATGTGCGGTTAAAAAATAAAGAATTTCTTTTTGAATTTACATGCAGATTGCTTTATTGTGAAAATATGTGATTGAAAATCAGTATGATAATAAATTTTATTTTTGAAATATTAATTGTGGGGGTTAAATAGCTGAAGTTTCACACCTATATTTGGTCACTAAAGGGTACCAAACACTCTTTGTAAGTTAGAGGTGTTGGAAATTTCGTATTGG
>CAIGRO010003522.1:0-11083 GCA_903798355.1 Fraxinus baroniana
AAATAAATCAATTAATTCCAACATCCATAATCCTCACATGAGGTGGGGCCCACTTTTTGAGGGGGGTGTGGCCCGCTTTTTGTGGGCCCTACACTCTGATGATTATGTACATACATTATGTCCACCAAACATATCCCTCGATGAAATTAAGGTCAAACGAATTTGCCCACTTCTCTTCATATTCTCGACTAATGGGCCTTTGGTGGGTCGCCAGTATGGAACCCTACGCGTGCGTCTCAGTCTTATCATTTTGTTTTTTTTTTTTTGTTTTTTGAGGCTTCGAAAGTTTAATTATAAGTTAACTTAGTCCAAGCAATAGAGATTAACATTAATTATAAGTTAATTTAGTCCAAGCAATAGAGATTAAAATTAATTATTTACTTTCACTTAGATTAAAATCTAAATTTTAATACATACATATGTATGAATGGCTTATGTTCCCTTTTAGATAGGTGATAATGTCCGATCCCATCTTGCTTCTATTTGGGAGTCATTTTTTAAGCTAAAATTTTAATTTTTGAGTGGTGGAAAAAGTTAGTACTTGTAAATCTTGTAAAATGAGTAGTGAAAATGAACGATTGACTCTGAAAAATGACTTAAATAATTAAAAAGTAAGGAAATCGAACATAGGCATGATAGATTAGTCCCTCAATGGATTTTACTAGCGTAAAGTTAATTGTACACCCTTGTTTACATAATGTTGCATTGACAATTTCTCATAGACAAGTGACATTCTATTTTTTGTGTAATAGCCAATTAAAAATGAGTCTTGCAACTTGTACATATTTTTGTGTACATCAAGGTGTTCACCCCCCTTACATGGAGATGGGGCCCACCTGAAGATAATATTTTTTATTCAAATGGGTTCCACCCTCATGTGAGAGGATGGATATTTTGATGTACAAAAAATTATTATTTGTTTGCAAATGTTAATTATTGTCTTAATTACATTTTAAATAGAAAAGTATTGTGCCAAATTACATCAGGCACGACCTAATTAGAAGGACCACTACTTCGACAAGGTCACAAAGAGGTTGTCCTTTATGTACCTAATAAATGAATAAATTAAATTTGTTGCCCAAATGCCAATGATGGGCATGTGAGGTCGACTTATAGGGCAAGTAGTTATTCGACAACGCGACCTCCACGATACTATATAAATTATAGAAGATTAAAGAAATTAAAATTTTGTGAAATCAAAAGATATGCAAGAATTAAAATCTAATAAAATAATCAATAAAAGCATGGTGGGACAAGAAAAGAGAGGACAAACAACACTTTTTCATGCGCAGACTCGCTAAGATTAGGTAGGTTCATGTGAGATGTCAGCAACATTATAAATCATAGTATGAATTATTTTTATAATTTCAAACTAGATGGATGGTTACTTCATATGCTATTATATACTATTTCAGTTCTCATGGTTAATGACCGAGCAAGGTCTAGCCCTTTGGTCAACAAGCCGAGCCGAGCTTGCCTAATAGACCGAACCAAGCTGGCTCCGTTCGCCCGCTGTCAACCTGATCCAAAAAGCGTCCACACAAGTCAAAGAGAAATGAGTCGAATCTCAAACGAGTTGATACTTTAGAAGCCACGAAAGGCAAGAGAAATGAGTTACACCTCATCCAAGTTAACCTCGTACTTAGCCTTCAAGGATAAGCCTCAGTCATTCAAAAGCGTAAGCCTTGACAGATGGTAGTCAAGGCTTAAAACTCCGAGATTTCAAGAAATCCTCACTTGAGGTGAACCTCAAAGATAAGTCTCATACAGCTTCATCGCTAATTTTAAAATCCTATAGTAGATACGTGATAATAAGCAATTTATCAAAGGAGTTGAGCAACCTAGAGCCGAGATATCAATACCCTTTTAAGATTTTACAGTTGAAACATAAGATGCAAAAACCACACTCAAGCACAATGTCAAGCCATGCTGTGACTGAGACATGGCTTGGACTCCAGAGGGAGACAGCAATAAGGAAGGTAACATGAGGACGTTCTTGAGAAAACTTTTGTGCATACCACGATTTAGTAATCAGTCTTTAGGGAAATATTGAGAATTTTCACAAGGCGAATAAAACATAAACGTACCCTAATCAGTTGCACGATAATTACATAATTCAGGTAAGTTTTTGTATTAGTCAACCCAACCCAACTCAACTCTGTTAAGACTCGAGAGAGATGTTTGAGAATGCACCAAACTTTACTGCTTCTGTACTGAAAATTTCAGTTTATAAGAAACTGAAGCGACACCAAACTATCCAGCTACCTTTTACTATTGTATGATTCAAACTAAGATCTAGTCTTCCTAATTCAGAAAACTTACCTACTCCGTCTGGATCTAGATTAGCTATGCATCAGAGTCAAGGAATTTGATGAAAAAACATAGCACCGTGCCCACCTTCTGAATATCTTAGGCGAGTTCAACATCTGCCCGAAGGTTTGTGCACCTAGAAAAAGCTTCCTCTCATGCGAGTTTGATTTGATTCAAACACATATGTCAATCCCTTTACCTGCAAATGTCTCAATTTGTATTGGATGAATGAATCAAAATTTCTACATTGCAGTGAAAAAATAATTATTATATATGTTTCATGAAAGTGCGCAGTAACAGCAATATTTTTGCATTCATATGCTGGTATCATTGCAGATTCTCGTCATGATTCCAGCACGGTGACCTAGAAAATATAGCAATTTCCTCCTCGGGATCTTACAAATCTTTCTAGAAGGTCAAATTTTCGATTAATAATTGGATACTATGTGTAATACTTTTCATATGTTAAATCATAATTGTAAATTTATAAATTCTTAGACATATTCTTTAATCTTTTAACAAAATCAATCTTTTCTTAGTTCCAAGTTTTGTTCATTAAATCTTACAAACTGGAGTAGTATTTGTTATATGAAAGTAATTTCAAGGTAAACTAGATATTACAATGTCAGGGAAGCAAAAATATAGTATAAATCTTGGAGTTTGAGAGTCTTGGTGTCTGACACAACACAACACATATCGGACACGGCCTCGCAGCATCAGTCTCTCAAGTTGAATAGAAAAAATTAGCTCATGGACAAAGTCCAAGTACGAAGGAGCAAAAGGTAGGTTTGAAAGACTTTAAAGTCGAGCAAAATTAATGTTCTACTAAACTTGCTGCTGAATTAATCCAGTAACTGAATTACTAACCATATCAGGACTAGCTTACACTCCAGTTTCATGTTTCCTAGTTCCCAAAATTGGTAATCGATATATTCCTCTTAACAACCTTGCTGAAATTAAAGAAGAAAAACGTACTATTCACTTTATGTTAGATATTAGAAGGTGATGACTTTGAAGGTATGCCTAAAAATACCATATATTGATATATTGCATTTACACAATCAATCGGTGCAGAAGGGAAAATTAGCAAAGAAGGTAACTTCAGTGAAGAGTTCGAATTTGCTGCAATTTAATGCCACGAAGGAAGATTAGAACATGAACAGAGATTCCAAATGGACACGTTAAGCATAAACAGACAGTTCATATATCAAAAACCGGGCAGTTGAACATATCATTATTTTGTAAACAAACAAATTCGTACCTCAACAAGGCATCCTGAAGTAAGATTTACACTCTGTTTAGGTGCTATCTCTTTGCCATTGACATGAATAGGAATTTTTCCCAAGTTCTTCAAATAGAACAATCCAGATGGGTCCATCTCTATAAAAGCCTAATCAGAGAAAGAAAATGAAAGTATGAAACAATTGAACTCATCAGTTTGTAGGCATAGCTACATAGGATATCACACAATGGAGATTGGCTTAACCTTGAAAGACCAACAAGTAAGCATGGTCTATTAAGCTGGTAGATTTTTTTTATACTTATTTTTATTTTTTTTATTAAGCTGGTAGAATTGATGAAAAAGAAACTCAAAACTGCAAACCACCCAAATGCAATTTTCTCAAACTTAAAAGTCCAACCAACGAAAGGCTGAGAATTAATAGCATGTTTCGCTAAGCTTAAAATTACCTTGACCAACTCTTTTGCCAAAACATATTTCAGGTGTTTAGAAGTTAATTTGTTTCTTTGGATTTCCAGTACGATATCTTACTTTTATTGACTGGTAAAGACTGGCTATGAAAAAATAGTAAGTTGATTATTTAACTTAGTCAAACATGCTGTTAATAGAACTAAGCTAAGAACGACAAAGAAGTCAGTGCATGCTCAAAGTCAGATTGTACGGCGACTTTGGCGTCTATTAGCTACATATTAAACCATAATCAGTTATCAATTAATTAAAATTGGATCGACGGCAAACAAGTAAGGATTTCTAATTCATCAATGTTTTTGTTATTTTCATCAACATTAGGGTACAGAATCCCAAAACTGTGAACTTTATTTTTTCACTTCAGGGACAAAAGGATGGAAACGATTATTTTATGACAATTGCAACAGAACCAAGAATATAAAATCAAGATGCTATCTACCTACAAATTCTCCAGGGATAATTTAACAGGGATTTTTCCTGTTGCTTTACAAATCTGTAAATACTTTTATAGCGTGCATAAATTCAGTTCTCACTAATTAAACAATATGAATTTCCTTCATCCATAGAAACTAATTGTGGTGAAGGATATAATATATATTCACCTCCAATCATTCCTACTAGTTCTTTACAAGTTTAGAAGGATTATGTGATTCAGCCAGGAGTTTATACAGAAACAGCGAATGAAGTGACATGGATGACAAAAAAGTTGGGGCTAGTTTTCTTTACCTGCCGACGAGAAATTTTATTAGCACGGCCTTCTCTTCCCAAGTCAATATCAACTTTAACATCGTCAGTGGATCTCCCCAGTAAAACCTGTGAGAATTGAACAAGGAAAATTTATCCAAATTCCCATCTTCTACATTACATTTAGTAATACAAAGTAATAAAAATGTCATATTTAACACTCGTAATTTAATAATGTTCTACAAGAATTAAATAAAGTGAAAAGAACTACAATTTCAATACGTTGTGTACAGCTGTAAATTAGCTGAGTTGATGTGAACTAAGCTTTGCTTTGTTTCATTGAACTATGTGCAAGCGTAATTAGAACAAATTCGGCTATTATTTCTTGTTAAAAGTAATCAACCACCAATAATTAGAAAAAATAGAACGGAGAAGATATTTAAATTTTGCAAAATACTGTAGTATGACCTATTTACATATATAATCTTTGCAAATATAGAATATACTTACATATTCATGGGCTAAGTCAAGCCGCTATATGAACTAATATGAGCTTGGCTTGTTTAACAAACTCAGCAAAATTCTTGAGTAAGCTTGGTACATATTTAAATAAATAGACACCCGATCTCAGCTTGTCCCTATGGACCAGTCACTTGTGCCCAAATCCTAGGCTCAGCTCGACCCTTTGGTTCATGGGCAGAGCCGTCCATGACCCACCTCATTTTTTCAAAAATAAATTAACAAAATAAACCAAAAAACGAGCAATTTTTTTTAAAAAATCAATAAAATAAGTCCAAAAATGAGGGAAAAAATAGCCAACGAGCCAGCTCGGATAGTGAAATAAAATATGAGCTCGGCTCAGCCCATGACTTGTCTCAAAACGAGCCCAAGTCAGTATGAGCCAGGCCAACAAGCAACTTGGCCCGTTTGTCACCCCTATCTAAAAGAAGCCCTTTTGGGCGTAGATAAGCTCTAGATCCACTTATTTAAGATCGCACTGAGAGTTGAAATTGAGCTGGGTTTGGGCACACTTTCAAGCATATAAACTTCCTTGACATAGTGAGTAGGAATACAACAACTTGACAATAACAATTGAAGAAGAAAATGAATGAGAAAGGAAAAAGGGTTACAAAAAGAAGAATATAGGGCAAGGGAAAATCAATTTATTTCATATATTCAAAGATACCTATTACAATGAATAAGCCTTCTTTATATAGAGCAAAGAAACTAAAATCAAAAGAATGTCTAATAAACTAGAACTTTATCGAATTACTAAAACTAATCTAATCTAACATAATTTGAATTGAACTCTATTTCAAAATCATATCTATATTCTATCTCTATCTCCATCACTTAGCTTGTGTGGTTAAAAATACCATCGAATAGTGTAAATTAAACAAGACTGTATTTTAAAGATTGAGCTTTTACGCAACAGCTTTAATATTTGATAATGCCTTCTAATAACTCATGTTTGGTTGTGAAGCACTACCAACATCATTGGACTCTATTTTTAAATCATATCTATATTCTATCTCTATCTCCATCACTTAGCTTGTGTGGTTAAAAATACCATGAAATATAGTGTAAATTAAACAAGACTGTATTTTAATGATTGAGCTTTAACGCAACAGCTTTAATATTTAATAATGCTTTCTAATAATTCATATTTGGCGGTGAAGCACTACCAACATCATTGGAACCAAAAAGACACAGGCTTTCCCCAAGAAACCTTTCTTGTCTTAAGGAACAGGTACCCTAGGCCAACATGCATTAATGATGATTAATTCTTCTTCAGTGTAAACCAGTGAGACTGTATGTGAAAACTTTATCACGATATTCTCAAAGATTACAAGTGTATATTCATATTGATGCTTCACCGAACTTAGGTTAAACATTGATGCAGGTTGAATTTACTCTTTTTAAGAAGTCCCTCATATTTACTTACAAAATGTGAATAGAGAACATGACTAAGACCATGAACAAAAAACAAGTATTAACACTGTCTGCTTGAATGATTTATGGGAAGAAAACTAGAGCACCTGAGGTTTCATAATAAAGTGCTTTGACCTGCGACCATACAAAACAGCAAATGCTCCCTGCGCTGCCATAGCTCTCTGCATATAAGCATCAGCAGCCTGCTCCAGCCTTATTATTGTTCTCTTAGTTTCTTCTTGTTGATATCTTAGGACTGACAAATTGAGTCAAAATAACTTAGTGCTTGTTCGGAAAAGCTTAAAAAGTTGCTAAAAGTTAAGGTCAAAGTTAACAATTAATTTTAATCAAACATTTCATGGGAGGACAATTTTTATCAACTTTTCAACCACACATTTTATCAACTTTTATCACAACTTGCTAAAACTTTTATCAAAAGCTTTGTCAATCAACCCCTTAATGTAAAAATCACATAATTATGGACTTAAAAACAGCTATATACAGATGAAGGAAATAATTTTTTAACAACTCTGGCAATAAAATGCATCCAAAGGAGTTTTATCAAATAAAAATTAAAGAAATTTTTGAGGAAATAGGAGACCAAGGGTCGCAATATGTCTAAGTTGCCAACTTATAAACTAAAACAAACAGTTAGCCATGCTGTAAGATGCAACCAAACTGAGAATGCACATGAAATCTAAAATAATGTAACCAATCAACTTAGATGGCAAAAAAGAAATCATTGTATAACTTTCAATTAACTGCAGTTTCTGGTACAAATAGGAAATAAATCATTGAGTACATGCAATGCAACAGAGAACTACCTTTCTGATTTGATTGCAAAGAAAAATCGTCTGGACTCAAGTCCATATCAAGAATCTGTGAGTATCAGGAAAGAAAGGAAAATTGAGGTACAAGTAAAAAACAAAGAGGAAGTAGTAAATTCATAAGACTTCACAATTTATTACCATTGCTTCAACATCAGAAAAATAAGGCACGTCAAAATCATTCTCAGAACAGAAATCGTCCTGATCTGAATGTGTAGGCTTTTCATTCAGTTCTTGGACCATCATTTTTATGGAACTCAAGTCAACATTTGATTCACCATTATTTGAAACTGTAATTTTAGCATCTACTTCCTTCTTACAGCCGATGGAAATCTTCTGAAAGCTTTGAACGCTGTCTGGACCAGAAGTATGCCTATCTAGAAGAAGACCAGCAGTGTTGTGATCAAGACTCTTTGCCTGTTCGATTGTACTAGCATTTAGCGACCTGTTCTGACTCAGACCTTCACTATTTTTTACATTCCTGACCCCAGCATGTTGGATATTACTGTTGGGCAACTCAAATTTAATCCGATGATCACAAATTGGATGGTTTAAGCCCATTTCAGGCTGCTGCGGGAGCCCCAATATGAGAGGAAGAACATGGGATTCTTTTCTTTCGTTCTTCGTCAAACTAGGTCCTCCAATTGCTTTTTGAGTACTTGGAAAGTCCTTCACGAACGAGTGCAATGGATGATAAGCATCGTGAAGTCTCCAATTCATCCCAGAGGAACTAGATGGTGATGGACACCTGAAGGGTAGAAAAACATCATCGTTGCTAGGAACTTCTGCATCCTCGGAGTTTAATGTGCAACATATAACTCCATCACGGTATTCAGGACCAAATGCTTTCACACGTGATACAATAGGAACTTGAGCTGTTGGAAGGCAATTCTGATTGTCGGAATTAAGCTGCCCTTTCTCACTCAAGTCTTCAAGACATGTACCAGTACTAACAACAGTAAACTCTCCATTTGGAGTTACCAAGCACTCTGATACACTGACATTAGGAGAATCCAATAAAAGAGAACTCAAACCATCAAAATAAGACTTATTGGTTGTATCGTTTCCATCAGCATCCATAAGTAGAAGCTCCTCTTTTGTGAAGTCAAACAAAGTACTGGATAGTTGCTCAAAGTAGTCCTCTGTGCTAGTGGTTAAATTTTTCATGTTATCACAAGGCATTAGATTTTTGAAATCAGTGTTTGGGTGAAGAACATCATATCCTAGTGTGCTTGTGTTATTAGCATCACCAGAATGGGGAAATAAGAATGTGTCTCCTATTTGCTGGTCTTTCTCTCCAAGCTGAAATGGCAGAGTAGGTATAGAAATGCCCTCAACATTACTCCAAATAGCCATTTGAGGTGGGGATGAAGAATATCCAAAATTATGAAATGCGCCTTCAAATTCAGAGGTCACATTTGCTTCACTATCATTAATATCACTGGATACAGCTGGGTGATTGGCCTCTAAACTCTCACCCTCAAATACATCACACACTGGCAATTCGTTTGATTGGCCAAATACAGGAACAGAGTTTTGGTTCCCATGGAGAGAAATATTTTTTTCATATGTAAGACAAAAGCTATGAGACACATCATTCCCATCAAATGGAAGCTGTTCGTCATTATTATTAATGGAAGGGGTAACACCATGGCCAATGGGCTCAGCAGCAGAAGTTGTGAGTTCTGGTAAGGAACAATGTATGATGTTAAGGTCGGGGTCTTCAATTTCAAAATGACTTGGAACTGAAATCATATTTGCAGATGGGAGTTCATTCCCATATCCAAAATTCATATGCCCAGGACCACTAAGAAAATCAACATCCATCACGTCAAATGGTTCGTTAGAAATTCTCTTTCTCATAGCATAGTAAAATTTACGAATACTTTCAGATTTTCTCTTCCCTAGAATGCAGTTTGTCTCTTTTCTACCCTCCATCCGATTAGGTTTGGATAGAAAAGTTGAAGCACAATGCTCAAACTCAATCATGCAACTTGATGCCTCTTCAGAAACAACAGGATCATAAAGGAGAGAATACCAGCGATCTTGTAGTTCCTGAACAGTAAATCTTCTAGAAAAATGCACAGCACCTTTAGCTAAAGATTCCAAAGATGCACCAGCCTAATGCAGAAAAAGAAATAAAATTAAGTTATCCCTCTCCCTTGCTCCACATAAAAAAAGCTTTCACATCAGTAGTCCAAAGCAAAAGCAATAATTAGAAACGTTATCCCTCTCATTTTCTTTCTGTCTCTAAGCAGTTAGCGTAAGAAGCATTAGTGAAATTTTATGAAAATGTAATGATTGAACTCGGCTTGAAACTGTAGAATAGATTTCCAAAAGGAAAGTGAGAATTATAATGCCCTTCTAATGTCATTTTTTATTGGTAATATCGGCAAAATGATGGAGAGGACAAAGACATTAATTGTAATTATCACTAGAGGGTTGCATTATATTTCAACTTCATTTCAGTTTTGGTCAACAACACTGATCCATCCCGAATACTATAAAGAACATCATGCCAATCATATCTTGACCCCCAGTATTCATCCCTTTTATGAAGCCAAATTGAAGTTAAATGGCCAAACATCAAACAACAAACAACTCGGCAACACATAAAAACTAATTTATTGTTAACTAACAACAAGACTACCATGTTACTAGTTGGTATGGATAGGTGGTGACTGCCTCCCTTGGTTATATGGAAATTCATTTTAGCCTGTAAAAGGGTTTGTTAATCAAGGATATTTGTGCTAGTCCCCATCTCAATAATGTCGACCCTGCAGTAGCACTCCTGGATCCCCCGCAAATTATGAGTCCTGACAGAATTCCGAATATGACATATTAATCTCACTCTAACCGCCACATAACGACACAATTGAGTCCTTGTATCTCCAGAAAACAGCATTCCAATATTGTGCACCAGCGGCATTTATCTCAATTCGGAAAATAACCATAAAATTACCGTTGCGGATTGACAAGTTTCCATTTTATTATATGTTTCTTGATGCCATACATTTTATCACATATTAAACTAAATACTCAAACCTCTCCTTCACAATCTCGTCTATTAGAACACAAATGAAGAATCTTAAGCTTTATAAAAATCATATCACTTATATTTTCGGGGAAAAAAAAATCAAGAACCAAACGTCAACCTTGAACTTTCATGCAATAAAATAAACCAGTTCGAGTCACTCGGGGCCTTGGGTTTGCTCCCCAATGGTCACCAATTTGAGTCCCCTCAGGGCCACTGAAGTGAGTATCCAGCCATAAACTTCAGGCCCGGTGGGATTAGTCGAGGTGCACGCAAGTTGGCCCAGACATCCACGGTTATCAAAAAAATAAAATAAACCTTTAACTTGGCAACCGAAATCACACACACAAACAGCTGAAGACAACATCTAAATGGAGAAACGTGTCTTATTTCTAAGAGCTTAAGCTTTTAGAGGAGATGGATAATATGGTATTATAGCTCTCGCCATTATCACATATTAAACTAAAGTCTCAAACCTCCCCTTCACAATCTCGTCTATTAGAACTCAGATGATGAATTTTAAGCTTTCTAAAAATCATATCACATATATTTTCAGGAAAATAAAAAAAATCAAGAACCGAACATCAA
>CAIGRO010003572.1:0-15825 GCA_903798355.1 Fraxinus baroniana
CGAAAGGCGTAGTCAATGGACAACAAATATTCCTGTACTACCCCCCTCATCTTTAGAAAATCTTTTGATTCTGTAAAATCTGTTATCCGTTAAATTTCTGTGTTGTATTGCTTTACTAGGTTGAGCAGGTTTTCATTTATTTTGTTATGTTAAAATCCCCAATAATAGTTGAAGTATTGCCTCCCAATGTCTTTATTCAATTCCCAACCCTGGGAAATTGAAATCTTAATTAAGATAAGATGAGAGGTGCTTATTGCTAAAGATTGTTGTAAGGTACATTTCATATTTATTTCAGACTCCAGGTAGATTTGTACGTCTTCAGTTAAGTACAGCTCATGAGAAACTTTACGAATATAACTTTTTCAAAGCGTTGGTGATATCAATATTTTTCTTATCATACATGTGAATTGCTTGCTATAAGTGAACCGTGTTAGCATATTGAAGAACCAATATAATCTTAATGTTTTTTCCCATGATTAACGGATAACTTTGAGCGCTACCAGTGAGCTGGGTTAGCACATTGAAGAACCAACATTTTCTCGAGGGAAAATTGCAGTTGGGGTCAATTATCACTTCTTTTTCTACTTTTGCTTCCCAGTGCAGGATAACCGCAAGGGGTTGTGGGTTTTTTTAACCAATTGGGGTCTCTATTTGGCATTTATGCCTTCTGTTTCTCTGCGACTTCGGGAACGAATGGGACTTTTCCCTCTCTGACTGGACTGGATAGAATAAAGGAGGGCTGGTCAAACCATTTACTTGTTGCATCCACATTCCCAAACCTTTCATTTCGTTGCAGTTGGAGGACAAATGGACGGATTTCGTCCATTTGACCTTTAGTTGACCAAAAAATAAAAAAATTGACTTGTTTTTGATCAATTAAAAGAAGGATAGAATTGTAACTTTACATCTCTCATAAAATAATAAATATAAAGAATTACTATTCATCATCTTCCCCAAACCACCCCACCCCAACCCAACACAACCACAACCAACCAAATCCACCTACCCTCACCGCTACTGGTCGTCTCAGAAAATTTCTTTAAAACGTTAAAAGAAGGGTAATATTGTAATTAGATTCTTATATAATCCTAGGTCCTAGCAAATCAAGAAATGCTACATACTTCCATCTGTTATCNTCTTCCCCAAACCACCCCACCCCAACCCAACACAACCACAACCAACCAAATCCACCTACCCTCACCGCTACTGGTCGTCTCAGAAAATTTCTTTAAAACGTTAAAAGAAGGGTAATATTGTAATTAGATTCTTATATAATCCTAGGTCCTAGCAAATCAAGAAATGCTACATACTTCCATCTGTTATCCAAACAATTGTTCATCATCTTTGCTCCCTCCCTTACTAGTCAAAACACTCAGTACCATAAAGCTCTTCACATATTCCTAGATTCTACTTTCAGATCAAAGATTGTAAGTTCTTAAACATTTTTCCTTCTTTTCTTATCTTGGTTTAGTGATTTTTTTATTTTTTATTTTTGTAATGTTTTTTGTTGATTTCTTGATAATACTTTAGTTTCTTAGGGGTTCATTTTCTTGCTTTTCTTGGATTGCTATAGAAAACCCTTTTCTGATCTTGAAGTAAATCTTGATCTTTTTGACAAAATTGAAGCTACCTATTGAACCACTTGTGTACATATTCAAATATTTATTAAAACCAATAATTGGATTGTCCACTAGATTTTCTTCCATTCACAACCTGTGTCAATTTTACTCGAAATTTCTGGATTTTTCAACAATTTAAACCCCCAAAAAAAAAAAGTTTTGAAGTGGGTTCTGTGAAAGATTCAAGAATTTTGGGGAGAGGGAGAGGGAGAGGGAGAGAGGGAGAGAGAGAGAGAGAGATTCCATTTTGATGGGAGGAAGAAAAACCAAGAAATTATTTATGTTTCCTAGAAGATTTTCTAAATTGTGAAAAGGGATCTTCTAAGGGGAAGTTTGGATAGAGAGAATTATGTTGTGATTCTTGAAAGGAGCCCACATGAATGTTGTCGTGAGGGTAGTTGGATTTGATTGGTTGTGGTGGGGTAGGGTGGTGCGAGGTTGGGGGATGGGAGGGTTTGGCGAAGAAGATGAATAGTAATTTTTTTAAATTTTTAATTATTTTGTGGGAGAAATGTAAACTTACAATTACCTTTCTTTTAATTGGTCAAAATAAGTCGATTTTTTAAGTTTTTGGTCAACTAACAAACAATTAGATGGTCCAGTTGCAACGAAATGAAATGTTTGGTACTATGGGTGCAACAAGTGAAATGTTTGGGTACAATCTGCAGTTAAGTGAAAGGTTTGGGACCACAGCTGCAATTTTCCTTTTTCTTAAAGATGATTCATCCCATATACCAAACGATAACAGGGTGGCCCAGTTGGCCCCAATCTGTTCATATTTAGCCCATGTTTGACACGCCTTTTTTTCTCATTCTCATTTTTTTTCTCTTTCTTTCAACCACACATTCTCCAAATAAAATAATATTACACACAAATCTAAAAAATTTCATCACTTTTCCACCACACATTCTCCCATCAATCACTATTTCAAAACTTCCATTCTCATTAAAATGAGCTTCAAACACAAGCTCAAGTTTTTCATCAAATTTGTTGCATATAGTAGATTATATTCCCAGTTATATAAAAGAAGAATATGCTGTTTCTTTGTCGAAGACAGGAGAGTTATGACCCTCAACATTATATTGTTTATCCTTTTTGGTAAGACTGATTGTCCACATTTTAATCTGAATATTGTATTGCTTATTTTGCACTTTCATGCATATCAAATGTGCAGACAATCAATAGCTAGTTGCATATTTTAAATCAGTCACCAGTTGCTCCTATTATTATCCAGAATTATGATTTTTGGTTACAATAATGTCTTTATAGGTTTTCAAGTATTTTTGTAAAGATGTTACGGATGATGGGTTGCTTCGGATGTTGCGGGTTATCAAAAAGGATTTAAAACCAGCTAGACACCAGGATACAGGTAGTGAAGACGAAGGCGATGCTGATGATGATATTCTTGCTATTGAAGAAGCAGTGGAATCTGATGTGGCTGAGACTGGCGAAACTGGTGAAAGTGATGAGCAAACAGATGATTCTGAGGCAGTAGTTGGATTTGGGACTGAAAACACGGAGATTCCGGATGATTCTGATGATGATTCCGATGAGGGAATGGATGACGATGCAATGTTCAGGATGGATACTTATCTTGCACGAATTTTCAGGGAGAGGAAGAACCAAGCTGGAGGTGAAACTGCCCATTCTCAGCTTGTTCTCTTCAAGCTTCGAGTTCTCTCTTTGCTGGAGATTTACCTACATGAAAATCCAGGCAAGTTTTGTATTGTCGAGTGTACTTGTGGTTCCTCAAAATTTCCTTGCATAAATAGCAAAGACTGATTTCTGCATCATTTCCTTTTGCATTCCTTTGGCCATTTGGACCATGTTATTCAATCTGGAAATACCAGACTTGTCCTCATATTAAGTACATGGATAGATTTAATTACAGATTACATCATTCATTTTGTGAACATACTTGTTTTCTATGTTGCAATATTTTCCTATATGAGTGTCAAATATTTCGATTCTCCTCATTCATCTTTGCAAGTAGGATATTCAGATTTTCTTGTATGCAGGTGAACCACAGGTACTGAAAATTTTCTCGCACCTTGCTCAAGCATTCATAAATCCACATACCACAGAAGTTAGTGAACAGCTCGGCCAGCGGATTTGGGGTATACTGCAAAAGAAAATATTTAAAGCAAAGGACTATCCGAGAGGCGAAGCTGTACAGCTTTCTTTACTTGAATTGCTTTTGGAGAAGAACTTGAAGTTGGCGGCAAAGCCTTTTAAGAGGAAAAAATCTGCTTCCAATCCATCAAAGAAAAAGCAATCTGCCTCCTGGAATCGATACAAAATGATAAGTTCACTTGCTCAAAGTTCGACATTTTGGATTTTAAAGATAGTTGATGCAAGAAATTTTTCGCACTCTGAACTGCAGAGGATATTTGATATTTTTGAAGCAGCATTAGTGGCCTATTTTGATAGTAAAAAGTCGCAGATGAAATCTGATTTTTTGAAAGAAATATTTAAAAGACGACCTTGGATTGGGCATCACTTCTTTGGTTTTCTTTTGGAGAGATGCGGAAGTGCAAAATCACAGTTTCGACAAGTTGAAGCTCTCGATTTGGTGATGGAGATTTTAAAATCATTCCTCTCTTCTCATGCTGATGAAAGTGGGAAGAATGCATTAAAGATGTTGAAAAGCCATCTTCCAAAGATATGCCATCTAATCAAGCAGTTAGTGACCAACATGCCTGAAAAACAGCCCAGACGAGCTGATGTGCGCAAGTTCTGTACCAAGATATTCCAAATTTTAACTGCTCATAATCTGAGCGCGTCGTTTCTTAAAGCTTTGGAGCCAGATGGTCATGCTGGTTGTGAATCTCAACTTGGAGAGACATTTCTTGCTTTGAAGAAACAGGAACGCTAATACATAGAAGCGTCAAGTCTGCTGGAAGCTGTATTCACGGGCTCGTTTTGCTTCCATTCACTGCGAAGATTGAGAAGATGTGGCATTACTTCTCCTAGGTAAGTTTGATGGTGCTCCATTGACCTTAGAAACTGTTGTTTACTTGTCATAAACCAATTATTTGCAAGATATTATACAGTTTTCTTGTTCAATCTTAAATGTCTATTTCAGTCACTGGTCCCCATCCCAAGTTGTAGGACCATTCAATTTTGAGCCAAACTAGTTTAGTGTATTTTTCACCCATGTATTGACTTCTATAGTTAGCCTTCGTTCAGTTTTGTATGATTGCAGCACGTTCCATTAAATAGTATTGAATAGAAGTAGACGATTTATAAGCTCTTTTTTCCTTGTAAGTATTTTTTTCGTTACTATCGAAAACTAAAGGTTTAAAAAGGCGATGTGGAGAGGCAACAGGATTTTCGCCATTCTTTTCAAAGAAAATAGGAAATGTCTGGGTTTACATATTCGTAGCGGGTTCAAATTCAACTAAATAAATTTCTCATCCAAATACTGGGTCGAGTTCGATGCCCTTTCATGTATTTTTGCTTCGAAGGACAACAATCAATCCATAATAAGAGCACATTTTGAAGTCTTGACATTAGATATGCCTGTCATGTTTTCAAACTTGCCAAGTAGACGCTAAATTGAGAGAGTAACTTTTCTTTTGTTGGTTAAAATCAATTGCACTGGGAATTTTACACGTTTTGTCTTTTCAACAAGGCATCTAATTTTACCCGAAAAAAAGTTGTCTTGCGCACTATCCCATACCAAAAGAATCTGGAAAAATAGGACTTTATTGCATCTTTGAAATGGGTTCTGAATTCCACCAAACAACAGATGAAATTTGATGCGTACCAAAGTATATTTGCCGACTTGATTGAATTAATTTACACCAGCACCAAGCAAGAATGTTCTTGTAGAGCAAGTGATGTGATGAGAAATATCAATCTTACTTTTGCTTTCTTCTTGTTTCACACCAAAATCATGCCTGCCAACCTCTCTCATAACCCCCACATATTTTGTTCCCCCAAAACTCGTATTCAAACTACAACAATTGAATTCAGATCAAGATTGACCTTATTTTCTTTGAATTGCATCAAAAAACACTGGGAACATATACAACATAATCACTGTACAACACTATCTCAACTATATCTACACTGTAACCTTCCCTCCATATTCCCTAAACGCAAACCCACCTCCTACTTTTACTTCTAATGATGCAGCAACTTCAATAGTCGACCAGATTCCCATAATTCCATTCAGCTTTTCACATATTGGCATCTTTGCAATACTCTGCAAAAGGTGGGTCGAAAAATTCAGCTCATCTCTCTAGGCAACACACACGTTGAAAATCAAAATATGCTTTACCTTAATTATCACTATCCTAATGTAGCAACACATTCCAAGGCAAAGTGCCATTTTTGATCGGTTAATACTCAAATCTTTGTAAAGGCTTAACCGAGATGTCAGGACTGTGCATCGTCTGCATCAGAGTCACTACTGGAGGAACTCCCTGAATCAGAACCTGTCAAGAGAAGGGAGCTCGGGATATGAGCATTGTATTAATAGAGCCTTCCAATATCTCAATTCCGAGCAACAAATTTCTCAACATAATTCAGAAATGGAAGAATCAATACCACTGGAAGACGATGAATCACTACTGGAACTGCTAGAACTGCTACAGCTACTACTGGCATTGCCTTGATCATGACCTCCACCCCCTTCATCCTTCTCGATCTCGATGGGAGGAAAGCTTGTCACAGGCATATCATCGTCAATATCCACATCCTCGTCCTCATTCTTTTTCGGCTTCTTTCCCATGTCATTTCCCTCACTTAATTCACCCTAAAAAAATCAACACGACATCATTAGTCCTAGATAACCGTTTTGCCATTGCACATTAGAAAAATATAAAGTTGAATTAATAGTTACCATGTCCTCCTCTGCATTGTGTGTGGTTCGAGCAGTAGCTTCAGCAGCAGGATTGTTACTCATCATCAATGCTTGCCGTTTAGTCTTACTCACCATTTTCTTCCAATTGGTCACAAACCGATCCAACTCCCACAGAGTTTCAGTATCGAGGGCCTCAATGTCAAGCTCAATTTCATCACCATCTTGCCCCAAATGTGCATTCCTCTTCCTTACGATCTGAACCAATTGTGGCATCTTCTCCTGAGGTAAACTCTGCAACCCATTACCAAGCTTGTGCTTCTCCTCTATACTCATCTCCCTCTTATTTGGATCTTTTGCCCTCGGTTTTGGCTGCTTCACTGTCACTACCCTCCCAACTTTCTGTTCCTTTGTTGGCAATGGAACTCTGACAGGAGATGGAGTTTGGGCATGTACTGGAGGACTCGATGATGGTGGGGGAGCTGGAGGCACCAAAGAACTCAATTGATTTTTCACTTGCATTCTCTCCGGCTTCTTTGAAGCCTGATCTGGAATCGGGCTTGATGTTGGTTTACTTTTCTTTCCTCCTCTTATTGGGGAAGATGCCATAACCTGTCTATGATTAGTCCACTGACTCCCTTGCAATTCATCATTATCCCAAAATTCTCGAAGCTCCCTCTCTCTCCGTTGAGTACAAGTGCTATCAATCTTCTCCTTAATTGGCCTAAACAATTCCTCGAACCTCACTAACAGCTGCTCCGCCATCCCATTAACCTGGTCAGTTTTTGGATTATACAGTAAGGCATTATTAAAAGTCAGCCTCACATCGGCCGAAAATTCAGCAGGATGAGAATACAAATTCTTGGCCAGATTCGACTTCACTGTACCCAGATCCATCGGCTGCTTCACAATTTGATGATAATCGTGAAGCCCCAAAGCAGCCGCATCAACAGGCTTGTTGAATATCCACCCGTTCTTGTGCTTCATCAATTTCGTCAAAATCTGCCTGCATTCTTTTAGCATACCGTCACAATCAATTGCACTCACCACTCCTAAATTTCCATTACCAAGAAATCCATTGCAGGGTTTCTTTGGAACCTTATTGGATCCAACTAGGGCCCCAGGCCGATTGTTAACAGATAATTTCTTCACTTTGCCTCGAGGCACAGGATTGTTACTGCTACTGGTAACGTTGAATTGACCGGAGTCAATTTGATCACGCAGGTTCTGGATCTGTTCAAGCTCAGCAGCCAAGCGTTTGCGGAGCTCTAAAAGCTCCGATTTTGTGTACGAGGCAAGATTGTAGGTTAGATACCCGCCGTGGTTGAATCCACTACTCGCCGCTGTACTAGTCTGATTGAATGAATAAGCATCGTCGGAAGCAGCCTGCGTTGCAGACGGAAAATCATCGTTGTACCGGCCGCCTCCATTACTGCTTGAATTGTGGAATCGCTTTTGCTTTTTCTTTGAGTTAGGGTTAGGGTTTGAATTCAAGTGAGGATTTGAGCACGGAATTTTTCCCCATACGTGCTCAGCTCGATTCATTCTGACTAGCTAAGAAAGCATATGCCATGAATAACACCGGCGGGGTTCACCTCAGCTCCGGCGAATCTCCGATCGAAAAACATGTACACTTTTATTTAACTGAATTTTCACTTTTCGACCACGCACGTACCGGAATCTTCCCAAAAATATTCTGATCGCCGGCTGCCGATAATTTATAGATTATAAAAAAAAAAAAAAAAGGAAAGGGCAGTATTTATGATTGGGTAAGGGTTTGAAGGAATTGTGCGAGGATGAGAAGAAGAGGGCTAGGCTTCTTAAAGGCAACGAGATCTGCCCGTGACAAATAAGGGCAGAATCTGAACCTTTGATTAGCATGTTCTCTTGATCGAAGGGTTGTAACAAACCAGTTTGCTGGCGTTAGGGGTTGACCGTCACATCTGGCATGAACGGTGAAGATGAGAAGTGTTGGGTACGTGGCAAACATTTGATCGTGGATGATGGGTGGCTTCTTGGAAATGCATTTTTGGGTCGGGAATTTAGGGTTTTGGGAGAAGCGTATGACGTGGGATGGTAAAACCGTAAATTTGAAGAATCTCGAGTTCGCATGTGGAAAAGCAGGCCACGTGTCCGGAAAATCAGTCAACCTATGGGATGAAGCCACGAACGTTAGAGCCGACTTTGTCTTTGTAAAATAAAATTACACTATTGCCCTCACAACGGTAATGATAGGAAAAATTGGCAACCTTGGAGACTTGTTAAAATATTAAGAATGTATTTTGAAATAGTTAATTGATAAAAAACGTGTAAATAAAAATAAAAAATAATAATTTGCTTGTAAAATTATTTTATTAAAAATATGTAGTTGAAAAAAAACAAGAGAAAAATGTATTTTGAAAAAAATGAGAATCAAACAAGATCTTATTGTTTCTTTCTTAGTTTATATTATTGTGTTCTTAAACCTCTTTTATGGTTATTTTTTTTTCTCAAAAACAATATTTTGAATAGTGAATTTTAAGATAATGTATAATTAGGAATTATGATTTTTTTTTTTAATTTATTTGCAAAATATTTTACTGTGTGAATGTGATTAAAAATGAGTATGTAAAAAAATGTTTCAAATAATGGTTGTTGATGCTACCTACCAAAATCCGCACACGTATAATCTTGAGCTTGTGGACAAAGAATGAGCACGAGCAGGATCTCCGTTGATGACTGCAAATAGGTGGAATTGAATCTTCGGTACATAAAATAATGGTGTGGTGTGTCCTCGTCGCCATTTATACGTAGGGATGTGAACTGAAAATTATGTAAATGTACCTGAATAATGAACATTGATTATGTATTTATAGAGGTTGGTGGCTGAATCACTTTAGGATTAAACTATCTGGAATCTTTATCCTTATCGCATAAAGTGATTGAGTTATATTAAAATTAACTCTTGGAGTTTGACTTGAACTGTAGGATGTTGGATAAGGAAAAATGTAGAGAATTTGAGTTATAGGAAGACTAAAACTTCTACAAGACATGAGATAAGGGCATGAAGAGTAGTATCACCAATGTAGGCCTGTCCCTATCAAGATCCAACTAACAACCCTGACTAGTGGGCAAGGCCTGACTATGTTTACAAGGAATTTGAGGGTATGATTGCTCGGAGAAAATAGCTTAAGCTATATACATGAGGGATCGGGATTGGCTACGTCTTTTGTGCACATCACATGCCCCATTCATCCAAATTGCAACTTGTGAATGAGTGAACAAGCTTGCGTGATGAGGTGCAAAGAATTTTGAACAGCTTGAGCCTCAGCACTGTCTTTAATCACTGTGCATAGGTGGGTGAGTGACATGTGGATGCCACGAGTAAGTTTGGTGCAAATCGCTGGATGGATGCCACATGGCTGGAGGTCGAGGGCTCCTATTTGATTACTTTTGGCATTCTCCCTAGGCCTATAAATATCTCATTTTCACCTTCATTTTTCACTTTTTACCTCCAAACTTTTTGTAAAAGGGCAGTTCGAGCTCGAGGTTTTGGTGGGTTTATGGGCGGTTGATCTTTAAGGTAAGTTCTTGATACTTTAAGATTATTCTAATTTTAATAATTAAATGTCGAGCAGTAGTGAGAGTGATTCTTTGAGAGGACCGAACTCGAGCAGTAAAGAGAATTTAGTGTTGTCCCTTATCCCCATGGTCGAGCCCATCAATGCTCATCCACAAGAAGAAGTGATTCTTACCTTCCAAGAGCTCCACACCATCTATAAAGAATATAAAATTATAGGGGTAGCTAGGAAGTACGGGGTGATGCTAGGTGTGACATTAGGGGCCCCGAGCCTCGTGAGTCATGATAGAGTGGTCGATGTTCGAGAAGGAGATAAACAAGGTAAACAAACTGCTTGAGTTGTTGCTTATTTGGGCTCTAGTTGTTCCAACTTGAGCTTATTACTTGTGAATAACAAGGTAAATAAGTTGCTCAAGCGATTTCTTATTTGAATGTTAGAACCCAATCATTTAAACTCCAACATTTATAGCTCAAGCTTATTACTTGGGAATAACAAGGTAAATAAGCTGCTCGAGCTGTTTCTTATTTGAATGTTAGAGCTTAATCCTTTAAGCTCTAACAATTATAGCTCGAGCTTATTACTTGTGAATAACAAGGTAAATAAGCTAATCGAGCCATTTTTTTATTTGAATGTCCTAATCCTTTAAGCTCTAACAATCATAGCTCGAACGCTATCCTCTCGACATTTGGGCCGAGCTTTATACCCTATCGACATAGGGCACATGAATGGTGATATCGAATAGTTCAGGTTCGAATTTTAGGCACATATTCGTAGGCACGACTTTTAGGTGCATACTCGCGGGCACGATTTTTAGTTGCATGCTCGTGGGCACGACTTACATGTTAACTCAATCTGGAAAATTTTGCCTAGATAATCCTAATTGCTACTCTGTATAAACTTTCATATCTTCTCGAAACAATGTAAGCCTTGACAATTAACTATTTGAGAAAAGAGAAAATGCATGGGGCATGCAAGCCCAACCAAAGGTAAACTAGCTAAAAGTAATAAAAAAATGCAAAGGGCATGTAAGCTCGATTAAAAGTAACGTAAACTAAATACGCTAAATAGATAAGGCAGGGCCAACTACTTGTAATAAATTTTTAGATTCTCAGCACTCTAAGACCATGGAAGCAATCTCCTCGAGTTGTCTCTTCGATTGTATGATCCACCGTGAACTTGTCGTACTACTTCAAAAGGACCTTCCCATATTGGTCCTAACTTACCAAGGGTATGGCTAGGTTTTTTTGCTCTTTTCAACACTAAGTCTCCCGCCCTGAACCTTCTGGGATTAACTCTGTAGTTAAAGTGTTTTGATGTTCTACTTTAGTAAGATGCTGCCTTTATAGCGACCTGTTTACGAACTTCCTCTAATATGTCAAGATGTTCAGCAGTGTGCTCCTCTAACTCGTTGTTGATACGTCTCATGCTGGGCAAGTTAACTTTAGTTGGAATTGTAACCTTAAGACCAAACACTAGCATGAAAGGGGTTTCACCTATTGCTATCATGTGAGATATACTATAAGTACAAAGAGTGGAAGGTGATTTCTCGAGCCAAGTACTTCTACCGTCTCCTATCCTCGTTCGAAGATCTTGCAGTATGATTCGATTAGTTACCTTAGCTAAGCCATTACTTTGCAGGTATGATACTGATGTTAAGCGGTATTGTATCCCGAAGTTTGTACAAAAAGTTATGAATTGAGAATTATCAAACTATCATCCGCTGTCAATTATCAATAATTTGAGCATGCTAAACTTGCAGATGACTGACCTCTAAATGAAACTTCTGAGCTTAGGATCAAAAATTATTGTTAGGGGTTTTGCTTTTACCCACTTGGTAAAAGTATTCTACTGCTACTTCAACGAACTTCAATGGGCCTCTTGCCAAAGGGAAAGGCCTAAAAATGTCTATACACCATTGTTCAAAGGGAGTAGTGTAATGAATAAGAGTAAGGTTTTCAGCTAGTGAGTGGATGACATCGACAAACCTCTGACGCTTATCGCATTCTATGACTTACTATGTTGCATCTTTCTTCATAGTATGTCAATAATATCCATACCTAATGAATTGAAGGCAAGGACTCGTGCTCCTTGGTGGTTCCTACATATTTCCTCATGGACCTCGGCTAGGGCTTGGGTTGATTATGAAGGTCTAAGACATCTGAGATATGGAAGAGTAAAGCTCTTGTGAAATAGAACTCTCCTAATCATGCAATACCTTGGTGATCTTGACCGAATGCTTTTGGATGCTCGAGGGTCCTCGGTAGTTCTCTGTTAGTTACAAAGTTGATTATAGGGTCCATCCATGATGGCTCATGGTCAATATCCATGACGATCGGCTTCTGATTTATGCTCGGATATGTAACCATTTTGATGTGGACCGTCCTATCAAGGCCATTAACTCCCATAAAAAAGTCTGGATAAGGCATCGACTTTACAATTGTGAGCTCGATCTATTTTTAAGATAAACAACTTTTGAAGCACCTATGTAGATCACGAACCTCCATAAAATACAATCTCGTTTTTTCACCTTTCCTTTCGAAGTTGTTATCAATTTAACCGACAACTAACTGTGAATTGTTGAAGATCTTAATATGTTTAAGTTCAAGGTTGTAAGAGAGTTCCAAAGCCATGACAACGATCTCATATTCTGAACGTCAAGGCTGTTAAGAATAACCGCTGAGCCAATCTGGATATTGAACTTCCCGAATGAACTAGCTTTAACGAGCCTACTGATTTCTTCACGAATGATCTCCTATTGCTCAGGTGCAAACTGTCTTTTTCTTTGTTTAACTGGTCTAACTTCGAAATTAACATGCTTCAAGGTCTCGACCGACGTCCACCCTTCTTCATGGCTCGAGCTCGACCTCTACCTACTTATCCATAGGTGCAAGTCTCCCATGGTGCTTGAGCTCGGGCTTGAGGGCTAACAAATGCATCACATTACTGCTTATTCCACGAACTCTGGTTAAATTGCAATGTCTTGCGACTGTTTGATCTCCGCTTACAACTTTTATACCGTTACTTGTAGGGAATTTCATGGCAAGGTGGAAGGTGGATACAATAGATCTGATCTTATTTAGTATAGGTCTTCCAAAGATGGCATTATAAGCCATAGGGCCCATACTACATGGAAGGTTATGACGTGTATCACTTGTTCATGACCTTTGTCAAAGGGTTAAAGAAAGCTCAACGACTCCTTCAGGAATGATGACTCCTCCCTCGAATCCCTGGATGGAGTTTTGACTTGCTTGAGCTGCTCAACCAAAATTCCCACCTTGCTGTAGGCCTCGTGAAATAGTAAATTAGTTGCACTCCCGTTATCCATTAATATCCTTTTTACTTCAAATTTGGCCACAATATCTGTTATGGCCAATGCATCGTCATGAGGATATGACATGCCTTATAAGTTCTTTCATCCGAACATAATATCCTCCATGGTATCAAAGTTTGCTCTTGAAGCAAAAGTGTATTGTTGGGCTTATTATTTACGGTTGCTGTTGGAGTCCCCCCTTAGGCTATTCCTCTAATTATAATATTGATGGTTCTTGCTGTAGGTGGTTTGTCATCTCGGCCTTCTATGTAGCCTTAGCTCTGTTTTGATAATTTTTTGGGTGTTTATCATGGCTTATCTAAACACCCAGAAATCATCTTTTGATTAGATCGTCGATCTCCTATTGTAGGGCATAACAATTCTCCGTGGTATGTCCATGATCCCAATGAAAGTCACAGTACTTGTTCTTGTCTTGAGTTGTAAGAGGAGCTCGCATCCTGGGAGGCCACTTGAGCTCTTTAAGGTCCTTGATTTTCATTAAAATGTTAGATCTGGAAGTATTAAGGTGGGTATATGATGTTGGTCGCGTTTTTGTTTGGACTTTCCTCGAGGGAGATCTTCCCGGGGGTTTGACTCATTCTGTCTCTTTTGTTCGGGCTTATCTGGGGTCAGGCCACCTCTTCTTGGGTACATGGTCTTCCATGTTAATGTACTTTTCACCCCAGCTTAACAGCTCGGTCACCATTTTAGGAGGAGTTTTTAGCAAAGACATTTTGAATGCCTAACACCTTACGTCATATGTTAATGCAGAGACAGTAGCTGTAATATATAGATCAGGTATCTGTTGCCTCTCTTTATTAAATCTCACCATGAAATTACAAAGTGTTTTGCTCGGCCCTTGACCATTTGCATGAGTGAGGCGGTTGTCTTCTTGATACGCTTGCTGCTTGCAGGGAAGAATTTATAGCCAAGTCTGAAAGGGAAGCTATGTAGTTGGGTTCCAATGTGGAGAACCAATCTCTAGATGCATTTGTGAGGGTTTCAGAAAGGCTTTGCACATTATTGCATCGTGTGCAATTTGAAAGTTCATGATGTCTATATATATATTGAGATGACTAATGGGTCAGTAGTTCCATTATATTCCTTTACTCGGGGATATTTAAATAAGTCTCAAAGAGGATATGATAAGATCTCAGGAGTAAAATGAGTGTTAGGGATAAACCCTGATGCTACCTGAGCATCCAACTGCAATTCCGTTCTAAATGATAATGGCCATTTCAGCAAAATCCATCGTAATTGATCTCAAACCTGAGGTCATGTGAGGTACGCTAGAAGGGCTCGAGCTCGAGCATCTTCCATAAAACCACCGTATGGTTAGGTGTTGGATGTGGATTTTTTGGAACAACAGCCGAGTTAGCATGGCAACTTGTTAACAAAGCTCCTCAAATGCTCCAGGAGCAACGATTGCTAGTGGGGTGTAGGTTTTCTTGATGATTTCTCATGTGGAATAAGAGGATCTTCAACGAGGGGACAGGTTTGGAGTTGATAACCTTGCTGAAAGGTGTCATGAACGCGTGTTAGCCATGTCTTTTGGTAGTGCTTCCCATAGACGGCTTCAATGATGCTACCAAAATACGCACACATATAATCTCAAGCTTGATTACAATGAATGAGCACGAATAGTATCTCCGTTGTTGACTGCAAATAGGTGGAATTGAATCTCCAGTACCTGAAACAAAGGTCGCCCCTCCGTTACTTAAGTTAGAGAGAGAATTTATGCGAAAGGCTGTGAATTGAAAAATTATGTAACGTACTTGAATAATAAACTTTGATTATGTATTTATAGAGGTTGGTGGCTGGATCCTTTTAGGATTAAACCACCTGAAATCCCTATCATTATTATATAAAATGATTGAGTTATGCTAAAATTACCTTTTGGAGTTTGACTTAACTGTAAGATGTTGGATATTTGGATAAGGTTGAATGTAGAGAATTTGAGTTATGGAATGACTAAAACTCCTAAAAGGCATGAGATAAGGGCATGAAGAGTAGTATCACCAATGTTGGCTTGTCCCTACCAAAATTCAACCAAAAACCCCGACCAGTGGGCAATGCCCAACCATGTTTATGAGGAATTTGAGGGTATGATTGTTCGGAGAAAATAGCTTGAGCTATATACACGAGGGCTCGAGATCGGCTACGTCTTTTGTGCGCATCAATTGTCAAACATGGGCTAAATTCATAAAGATGTTTTAAACTTGTGTAACAGCTTTTATTTAATTTAATTAAGGTATTAAGTAGACTATTTATCTACACAATTTGAGATTATTAAATATGAAGTATTAAATGTTATTATAATCATAATTAACATGTAAAAGTTTACTAAAATCGAGTTCATAAAAGAAAATTTGAACCGAGACAAGATTGACGTCTCTTACTGTTGGAATTAATTGATTGGATTTCATTAAATGTTGTATTTAATGTGTGAGTGGGTTTAATTATAATTAATTTGGGTGAATTGGAAAAGTCTCCAATAATAGGCCCATATGTTAATAAGCCCATTTAAAT
>CAIGRO010003608.1:0-11943 GCA_903798355.1 Fraxinus baroniana
TCAAGTCACATATTTTTCAAAAAATCACTATTTCAAATAGGGCTGGACAGAGCGGTTCTTCGTAAGTTAAATATCTGAACAGGTACCCGAATTGAGAACCGATGTGTTTGGGTTGGTTCTAGGTTCTAGATCAAGAATTGAAGAACCGAATAAAAATTGAATCTAAATAATTTTTTAAATTTTTTATATTGAATTAATTAAATTATTTTAATTTTTTTAAACAAATTAGAAAATTAATCCAGTCAAATTATTATTATTATTTTTTTTTTTGTAACTTTGATATGGATAACCGAGTTTTAATATAAGTATCTACTTTTTGGTATTTGTATTTATTGAATTAATTGTATTGGACATCTTGTTATTTATATATTTTTGAATTGGGCTACGTTAAGTTGTAAAAGTTACGAATGAAAATGTCATTAGTTATATTTATGTAGTATTATGTAAATGTTAAAAATATTAATTATGGTATGGAATCGAATCGAAATGAACCGAACCCGAACGGTTCCAATGTTCCATAATTATATTTGGACCCGACGGTTCCATTTATTAAATACTCGAAAGTTTTGGGTCGGTTCGGTTCTCTTCAGAATCGAATCGAACCGATCCATATCCAGCCCTAATTTCAAAATACATTATCCCCAAAAAATGGGGCCGAAACAGGTAGTTTTGATCATTTAACGAATTTTTACAAGATAAAATTATTCAAGATGTTGAAATTTAGAATATCTAAGAATGAGAGAAGTCGTTGACATGCCTTGTGGACTTGATAATTGCACATGAACTGTAACTTCGAGTGAGAACCAAAATGTTAGCGTAGCTTCAAAAAAAGGGTGATTTCTTTGCTTGTTCATGACAAAAAGATGTTAACTAACCTCTGGAAGTTGGCCCAAAAATGGAGTAACATACAAATGAACAATAAAAATAAACGTTAAATCAACAAATAATCCACCTTCTTTGCATTCAAAATTACAGAATCATGTGCCCTACCTCTCATCTTTCGCCTTTGAAACAGGAAGACTTTGTACTAGGAATTATTGGAGGGCTCTTTCTTTATATAGTTGCAGATTTTAGACTTTGCACATTCCCAACCGAATTGTTACGTGTAAGTTAATGTCTATTACCCCCAATGGAGACCAAAAATAGTGTTGAGCAAAATCAAATATCTGTGCTTCTTGAAGGTGAAGGATTTAATCGAATTCTTGCGAGAGAGTCTTCAGTAGGTCAATCTTCGCGTATATTTTATCGCCATGCAGAAGGGGTACCCTTCAAATGGGAAATGCAGCCGGGGACGGCCAAGAATCCGCCGGAAAAAGATGTCATTCCGCCGCTTTCTCCACCGCCATTGATACAGAGCTTGGCGCTTCCTTTGCCTCAAGTAGATGAACCTGAAGAGGCAGGCTCAAAGCCCTCAAAGATCTGGTACAATTGGAAGAAAATGTTGAAGAAAAGTAGTCAAAATATTAGCTCCAGGTTTGGTGATTCTGATGAAGAATTTGTAGCGAATTCAGCTTCTTCATCTTCGTCTTCATCAAATTGTCACATCTCTGAATCGTCGAGGGTCCAAAGGGATTCGTTTGATGGTCCTTTCTGCTGCAGTCCATGGAACATCACAGCCATACTGGTTCGTATTTAATCAATTTGCATGAACTAATTAATTATAATTTTCAGAAAAAATTAACTTATTTTCCTTTTGAAATTGCCCACTTACAGGATGAAGGAAACACAAAGATATATTACTGCAGAACGCACAAGACAGCATTTTCACTAGATGAAGATGGTTTAATCCTCAGCAGAATTCTATCAAGAGTCTCTTCTGTCGACCAATCTGGTCCTTTACACAGTACTGAAATTACTTCTTCAGGGATTCCCTTCAAATGGGAAATGCAACCTGGGACACCGAAAAACCCACCGGAAAATGACGTAATCCCACCCCCGAGTCCCCCACCAGCGGTTCAAAGCCTGGCACTGCCTTGGCCTACACCTCCGTTTGCTGGAGGAGAAGAAAAAACTAAGAGATCAAAATGGTCAAGGGTCTGGTTTTGGATAAAAAGAAAGAAAATGATCAAGCAAAACGAAAAGGTCCAAGAAATCAGCTTCAGATATGACCGTAAGATGGAATTCAGCTGTTTAATTATTGTCAGTAGGTTACCAGTTGGTTTTACAGTTACAACAGCTATCTGTTGAAAGTCAGTTGAGCTAATTGCTATGATAAATCAACTGGTGCGTGGTTGGCTCTAATAGTATAAATAGGGTTTTAATATCTTGTATAGGGCAGAGTGAAATTTACATGAAGTGTTGGTACTCAGTTATCTGGGAAAAGCACAGGGAAAACTCATAGCTGTATAGAGAGCTTATTGAAATTAAGAGAGACTTTGAGCGTGTAACTTCTGCTTATATACTTGGTGGATTTGATTGGGACAATTGTCATGTTCTTGAATGTTTGGATCATCTTGATCAGATTCTAGTAAACTTCTGTTATTATTTCTGTTTTCTTCTTTCTTTCAATTCTGTACCATCACTGTAATTCTTGTTTGTGTGCGTCAATCATTAACAGGTTTTTACCAATAATTGAAGAATTTATAAGTCCAACTGGTTCACACATCAGTTGATCCATTGTTGTGATTCTCTAATCACGAAAGAGGAGATATATATTAAAAAAAATTATTCTATTTCTTACTTGAATAGAAGTTACAGAGATTACAAACTCTTTACAAAAAATACCTCACAAATTTCTCTCTAAACTTACTCTTTCTATTTCACCTTCTTTCTGAGGATGTATTACATTTCTCAAACGTCTCACCTATCTATAGTGAAAGACTTGCCATCCTTCATTTATTACACCAAGTCCATTTTGAACAAAATTTGGAAAAGGTGGCTGCCTTGTTCAATTCATTTTACGGCTCAGAAGAAAAAATATTTCCTTTTGCATTTAATGCATGAGATTTCTTTACCTCATTTTAGTCAACAAAGAGGCAAGTGGCTGGATGGTTGAATCAACAAAAAAGAGGCCAAAGGCTGGACATTACAATTCTCTCCCTCTTGCTACATCTAAAGTAATTGTTATTTGGCAACCATCAAAGCTATGTCTCTGCACAGCTCTGACTTTTCCCTTGGAACCACCTTTGTCAACATGTCCGCTGAATTCTCATTTGTGTGAATATTTACTAGTCTCAACAATTGTTGATCCATCACCTCTTGTATCCAATAATAACAGATGTCGATATGCTTTGTCTGAGAATGATACATTGAGTTTTTACTCAAGTCCAGAGCACACTTGCTATCACAATGTACTTTTTAAACTTTCTGCTTGATCCTTAGCTCTTGGAGAAATCGCTTTAACCATAATATTTCTTTACAAGCTTCCGTTGCTGCAATATACTTCTATTGTGGATAACGCAACACACTTTTGTAGTCTTGACTGTCATGACACATCTCCCCCTGCAAGAGTGTAGAAAAATCCCGAAGTAGATTTTCTACTATCAAGATCTCCGGCCATACTTGAATATGTATGACCTTCCAAGATTGGATCAGCTCCTTTGTAGCATAGACATGTCTTTGATGTACCCGTGCTTGAGAATCCACTTGACTGCTTCCTAATTTTCATTTACAGGATTGAAAGAAAACGACTTATCGTACCCACTGTATGAGCAATATTTTGCTGGTACATACGCATACATCAGGCTTCCGACTGCTGAAGAATAAGGTACCAATGACATCTCCTCCATCTCTTTCTTGAATGAGGGGCATGAACTTTTGCTCAACTTGAAGTGGTTAGCTAATGGAATGCTGATAGGTTTGACATCATGCATGTTGAATCTCTTGATCATTCGTTTAATATATTTCTTATGAGATAGCCACAACCTCGTTTAATATATTTCTTATGAGATAGCCACAACCTTTTTATTCCTCATATCTCGAGTTTTGTGCATTCCTAGAATCTGTTGAGCTAGGCCTAAGTCCTTCATGTCAAATGACTTAGAGAGTTTCTTCTTTAGCTGGTTGATTTTCATTGCATCTTGTCCAACAATCAACATGTTGTTTACATACAATAGAAGAGCAACGAAGCTACCATCCGAAAATTGTTGAATATAAACACATTGATCTATTACTATTCTTTTGTAGCCTTGACTTACCATGAACGAGTCATACTTTGTGTACTACTACCTTGGTGCTTGCTTAAGATCATACAAACTCTTTTTCAGCTTGCAAACGAAGTTCTCTTTTCCTAAAACTTTGGAGCCTTCTCGTTGTTCCATATAAATTTCTTCATATAGATCACCATGAAGAAATATTGTCTTAAAATTCATCTATTCAAGCTCTAGATTCAAGTTGGCCACTAATCCAAAGATAGCTCGAATTGAAGCCATCTTTACAACAGGTGAAAAAAACTCGTCAAAGTTAATTCCCTTTTTCTGCAGAAATTCTTTAACTACCAAATGGACTTTATGTTTCACCACCTTTCCGCTACCATCTTTCTTGAGCTTGAAAACCCGTTTGTTCCTTAGTGCTTTCTTTCCCTTCAGAAGCTCAACCAACTCATATGTCTGATTCTTCTGCAGTTACTCCATCTAATCCTATTGCTTTAATTCACTTGCCTTTATCCATATGAAATTGTGCTTCCTTGAAGCTCTCTGCTCCCCTTCATCAGTAAGAAAAATGTACTTAGACTTTGAATATCTCGTTGATAGAATCCATCCTCGTTTAGATCTTCATAGTTGTGGATTGCTAATTTCAGGAGGTGCACCATCATCTAATCGATGTGATGGTCCGCAGCTTCTGTTGGAGAGAGTTGCGACTTCCCTGATCTCTATTCTTTTCTTTTTCTTCATGTTTTGCTTCTTTCATTTCCTCATGCATCTCATTATTATCCATGGTAAATTGTGTTGGTCCTGGATCTAGAGCAATATCTTGGGCACTGAAATTGTATATATTGTTAAGAAATATAAATTGAAACTGAATCGATTCCATTTTTTGGCATGGAATTTAACTAGAAAGGGAAAGCAGAAGATGTGGGTTGGTCAAAAGAGATGAAGTTGAGGATTTTGCTTTTTCATAAATGCATGCATGAGATCCGATTCGAAGCTACATTAAGCGGAGTTTGGTTCGTTTGTAATGAGAGATGGAAAATGGTTCAACGTGAGTAGTTCTTAGTTCAACATGGCTTGCATTTTTGGAAGGATTGGATAGATCCATCTACCAGCGAAATTGAAAATTGAAGCAAATTAAGCCCGTTTGGTGGCCATTATTTTTTAAAAAACAAGGTTTTGAATAGTAATTTTTTGAAAATATATGATTAAAAAGTAGGAAATTTTTTTGGATTTATGAGTAAAATACGTTATTATGTAAATGTGTAGTTGAAAATGATTACGTAGAAAAAAGAGTTTAAAAATAATGATTGTCAAACAGAAGATAAATGTGGTTTGACGAATAGTCGATAACCACACACTTTCTCAACTTTCATCACAAAAAATTAGATCGCTCGATGCATGATTCTATTTTTTTTCTTCCTTTCATCTCCTTTAACTCACGATTTTGACTTCAACGGGAAAAAAAAAAAATCATATATGGCGTGTGTTTTATTTTGAGAGCCGTACTACAAGTCTCGAGATTAAATCCCAAGTCAAACCAAATGGCACCCCCCTCCCTCATTGGATGGAGGTCTGCCCCATTTGGCACCCCCCTGAGGGGCGGGGGGTCTCTAATAGAAGGGCTCCAATAGTGACGCCCCTGATTTGACCCATGATTAAATTCCACCGATTCTCCAATGGTGGACCCCTTCCATAATAGCTAGCTCCTTACAAGAGGCCTAAACCTAACCTAGTTGCCTTAGGTTTATGTTCCTTGTTTGCCAAAAGTAGGAGTCCTTTTCCCTCACTTCTATTTATCTCCTTAGCTATTATAAAATCCTAAATTTATAATATTGGTCCTCCAACTTTATTTACTTATTTTGAGTTAATTCTAATAACACGGTCTACAACCGCAATAGAAAACTGATTTTCTTTGTTTCTTCAAAATTAAAATTATGTTCAAGGACCATATCTAGATTCTGAATCCTTATATATGCTAAGTATTGGAGGCATTTAGAATGTGAGAGCTACAAATATTTAATTGCATTTTGTTAGATTTTTCAATTGGAAGGCTTTTGTTAGGTGTTTAGATTTTAGACATCAAGCACATAAGGGTTATCGAGTCATTGTAATGCCCGGTATTTAAAGTAGGAAAATTCAAAATATTTCAAAATTTGAAGCGGGATGTGCATTTTATATATTTAAACACAATGAATACGACGTAACTTTAACCCAACCTCACGGTGCGTTTTAAATCACGTGAATTTTGTTATAAGATGGGGTTTTTCTTTCTTATTTCTCATGTAAGTCGCTCTTTATTAGGCAGTTTAACTAATTTTCTTATTCAAACATAGTTCTTTTCTATTCTATTACAATCGTTTCCTAATGTGGCCGACCCATTATGAGGAAATGTCAATTCAATGTGTTACTCGAAATGAGATGGACATTTACGGCATGCAAAAAAGTCTTGTCGTAAAAAGATGTTATCTTCTTTACGACATGTAGATGCATGCCATAAAAGGTGTATTTACGGCATGCAAAGCATGTCATGAATGGTTTAATCCATGTGTGTTTCTTCTTTTTTAGACATGCTATGCACATCGTAAAAAAAAAGGAGTATTTATGACATGACTTTTTATTGCATGCGTCTGTATGTCATAAATCACAATTTACGGCATGCATTAAAAGCAAACTTTGTTGAAGTGAAACAAAAAATACTCGATAGGTTTAAACTAATAATAGTGACCTTCACATGTTTGTATGATCCTCAAATCAATTAAGTCACAAAATAATTTTAATTTTTACTTTGACAAACAATTTTTGGTACCAAACTAAAGTTAATAGATAGGTGTAAGTGTAATGAGCAATAAATCATAATTGATTACACGTCTTATCATGGGAGAAATTGTGAAGAGGAAAGAAGGGGTGGACCAAAAATTAAGATAATGAATGCGTAACCCATTCCGGCTACATTATAAAGACGGTTCAATTACATAATAGATGGTCCCGTCCATGTTAGAAATTCATCTATAAAATTGGAGGACAGGGCATTACTTTCACAGCCCCTCACAAAGGGGAGGGCNTTCATCTATAAAATTGGAGGACAGGTCATTACTTTCACAGCCCCTCACAAAGGGACGGGCCCCACAAGTATTGAAAAAAAATAAAATAGGATGGGCCCACCCAGGCCCCTGTGAAGTAATGTCCATAAAATTGAGAGGTTTCATCACACCATCTAACACAAGAAATTCATACGCTTCTCTCATCATATCACTTCAATCAATACTGCATCTGTTCACTCGATATAGCACGCCAATGAATTCTTTGATCTAGACAATCTCTATATGTTTAGAGTTTACTCGATGAGGATGACGGTACATTTCTAAACAATGTTAGTAAAGAAAAATATTAAAATATTAATTATCATACTTATTATTCTTGTTTAGTACTATCATCACACGTTTCAAAAGTGTGTGCGTCCAATTTCTTGATTACTTACAAATTTGATTAACGACTTATTTGCAAATGGGTGCGCAATTTGAAAGTGCTAGTTGAAAGTTATACTTCAGTATAAATTTCACATTTTACGTGAACGCTATTCGATTTTTTTTTTGGACGGGATGAGTTGATAACCGTAAACCCATTCAGGTGGCTTGAAAGTCTTTTTTATTTTTCGTAAGCAGGAGGAGAATGGTGGTCTTGGAGCTAAGGATCTTCTTATTGTTACCAAGATCACGCTAAAAAAGAATGTCGAGTCCACATTCTATAGTTATTAATAAAATATGTGGTCGATACTTCATCACGGATCATTGACTGAAATCATTGTATGTCTGTCCCCCGGGGCACATCCTGACTGGTAAAGGATAGGGCTCTTAGTTGATGGCAGTTTAGAGGTCGCGAGTTCGATTCGTGGGGCTCTTGAAAGACATGCTCTCTCCTGGAAGGTAGGAGTTTTCCTGGAAGGCAAGATGCAATATGTGTCAACTCGTTCGGCACTTTAGTAGATCAGTGGGGGAGCTCTTGGATCCTGGCTAGTTTGGGACACATCCCATGGTTTACCTTGTCTGCGTCTTGAGGGGCCAAGGTATAGACCCCAGGATTAGTCGCCGAAGGTGGACACCTGGGTATAAAAAAAAAAAAAAAAACATTGTAGGTCTTTTTTCGTTTAGTCATGCTCGGATTTTCGTTGTGTTCATTTGATGCTGAGTCTAGGTGGTTGGTAGGCCGTCACTCCAAAGTTCATTTTTGGATGGATAACCGGTGGGGCAAGTCATTGATATACTTCGTTTAGAATTGGAGTTTCTTGTCAACATTAGAGTAGTCCGTAAATTGATCTATATTTTTATCTTTATTCGATGTAGAACTTTGTCCCTTAACATATTAACGGTGACTCGTTTGAGTAAATCAATCTTAAAATTCGTGTACTCGTTTTTTTGAATTTTAATCGGATTGAGTCACTTGTTGGAGTTTACTGAGTTTCGATACTATGTTAAGAGTTGTGATTCTAGCTTAAAAGGTCAAACTTATTACGATGAGTATTCTGAATCTTTATAAATTGGTTTATATTTTCATCTTTATTCGATGTGAATTTTATCCTTTAACATGTCATCGTAAGATGGTGACTCGTTTTTTAACAAACCAATCATGAATCCTTGTGCTTATTTTTTGAATCTTAATCAAATGGAATTGTTCGTTTGAGTTTAATGGAATGTGATACCATTATAAGACATGTACGTAGTTCTATCTTAAAATATCAACCTTATATTAACCACCTCTGCAGATTCTAGTTGGTTGATTCAGATATAGGTGGATGGACCCTTTCCAAGCCTTTCCTGGTCGTCCAAAATTTTATGTATGAGTTTCTGACTCTTCTGGAGCTCAAGGTTTCTGGTCGTCCTTCTAGAACTCCCCGTATTTTGGAGTCTATTTGGTGTCACCTTTTGCCAGGTTGGTTGAGGTTAACGCGACAGGCGAAGTGGAATTAGCGTTGGGGTGGTGGTGATGGCTGCCCCACACTCATTTTAAAATTTTTATTATATTGAGTATATAATTTTGGATTTTTACAATTTTGTACCCCTAAATTATCCTTTTGTAAAATTATTAGCCGAAGAAGCTTAAGGTAGTAAATTTTGCTTTTAACTGACTTTACCAATTATGGAATTACCATCTACTCTCTCTCCTTCCCCAACGTTTTCATAGAATTACCCAGTTTCTTTCTCTCTATGCCCCGCTCTAGTTTGTTCCTCTCGTGAGAAATATCTGTCTTGGTTTCTCTCATGATCTTCAGTCTTGGTTGATTTTTTTGTACATAAATCTTGTCTCCACTAAACCAAAAATCTAGCTATGTCTCTATAACATCCAAATTTATGCCAATTACATGTAAACGTCACCAGGAAGGTATGCCAACAATGACACACTATGTGTCAACTACACGAGTGGTCCATGCACTTCGTTAGTCAAAACAGAACGAGCTGAGCCATGAGCCCTTCTCTTAGGTGCGCTACATCATCCTTCTTCAATGTCGATGCATGAATACTGATTATAGCCAAGCTTCGCCCTTCTGTCGAACCCTTCTTCTCTAGAAGCTTCACGGTGAAGCCATAATAGGTTTTCCAGACGAGGAATAGGGCCTTTTGGCAATCATTTCGCAATTTAGGGGATAAGTAGGCATATCTAGAGAGTATGTTTTTCTTGGATTAAACTATTGCTTACTTACATATGGGATGAATAGATGATTATAGTGCTATTGAGGTGCCAATAATTGACATATTCTGATTCATCTATTGATTTCTACTACCACCAACCTTATTAAAAATATATTTATACTATTTTACATAGTCAATTTACCACATGGATGACATAATGCAGATATATCAACTCTTTATTGATTGATGGACAAAAAATAAAGTTCAACCAGTTAATGGTCACCTCTGCATTCTATCACCCAAACGGTAAATTTGGGTGTATACATAGTAAAACTCAAGCAAATTTAGTATTTTCTACTCCCATCCTTGTATATGTTTGTCATGAACATGTTGTTCAAGTTGTTTAGATGAAGATCATCCTACTAATTAATGTTGAAAACAAAAAACACAAAGAAAGGTTGAGAGTGTGAAATGAATGAATTATTTTGACAAAAAATACTATTGAAATGAAAATACATCCATAACAAGATATTTATATGATTTGACAGGCACTATAAGCAGTAATCGCGTACACATTAGGAGCATCTTATCTACCATATTGGGCTTCATTATTGAACGTTTTCTATTTCATTATGGGCCGTTGAAAAATCGCTATCAAGTTTGTAGGTATTATTATCTAATCCAATCATTTTCCCAGTGACTAGTGCAATGTTATAGGATATGTTCTTCCTCGATTAATTTTAGCTACTGTTTGACAATCATTATTTGAGAAAAATAGAGTTTTAAACAGTAATTTTTACGAAAATACGTGGTTAAAAAGTAGAAAAGAAATTTGAATTTTTTTCGAATATTTTATTGCATAATGTGTGTTGAAAATGAGTACGTACGAAAAGTAGTTTGAAAATAATGATTGTCAAACAAGAGTTTCATAACATATTTTCAAAGAATCTACAACTTAATTTTAATTGTACATTTCATCAACATTTTGTCAAAATTTACTAAAATTCCGATTTTATTCTATACAAAACACGGGCATATTATTCGATGAAGTCAACACAATAATTTGACCCTTAAGAATGTGTTTGATGTACATTTTTAACGAGAGAGTTTTTTTTTTTTTTTTTTTTTTGTGATGTGATGGTGAATACATATGTGGTTAAAAAAAAAAATTATCGATGCAATGAAAAATATTATTTTATTAAAAAAGTGATGATTACTCAAAGGGGAGAAAAAAAAAGGCCAAAAGAAAAGGCAAAAAAAATCGTTGCCAAGGTTAGAAGAAAGAAATAAAAGTACAACGATTGAACAGCATTGGCAAGGTCCTATGACATGATAACATACACGTGTCAACTTTTGGTTTGGGAAGCATCAATATTTGCAAAATGGGGCCCCACACTACAATTTGGCCAATGACAGTAGCGTGTGGACTGTATATATTGAATGCACTATGCACACTACCAGTTCTGCCCTTTATATGTGAAATAACGTTAACATGTGAGATGTGACGATGTTTCATGTAGTCCAAATCCTTCTTGTAAGGTGATCGTTTTTTCCATGTCTAAATTCTAATTCAAGCTTTCCAAATATTCGACATTTGAATAAAGTCATAACTATCTATTTTCTTCACGTGACAACTTCTCTTTTCCTTAAATCGGGAAAAATTACGTGCTCAAGATACTAGAGAGCCAACCATATATTTTATCAACAATTGGAAAACTCGAGCTTATTGGCTAACACGTTCTTTTAGTTGACTGAGGATCTGCCTTGAGCATCATTTGACCGCAACTTATATGAAAGTGAGATTCTACCTCAAAAGGTTCACTTATTAAAGTAGAGTAGTGATCAATCTTCTTATTAGTTATTATAAATAATTTTCTATCTCATGTGTTAATGGACGATATCCACTATCGCAATAAATTTATGAATTTTGCTACGTGTATACTCAAGTATACTCCCTATGTGACATAATGTAAAAGTGATATTCTGTCATTGATTAATTAAAAAAAAAAAACAATTTCCACCAACTTTTCATAGCCAAATTTCGGAATTTGAATTAAAATTTAAGTTATAATAGATAGTTAAGTGATCCACAACATTTTAACCATACATTTTTATAAACGTTTATCAAAATCGACTAAAATCTATTTTTTAGGTAGGGCTTGGTCCATCAATGATGTACAATGATTTCGGAAAAGTCAAAATATTCAAGCCCACTAACCCCCCCCCCC
>CAIGRO010003613.1:0-11976 GCA_903798355.1 Fraxinus baroniana
CCCCACCCCTTCAACTCCGGGACCCCCCTACTTCAAGAAGCTGGCTCCACCCCTAGATCATCTCAAGGATTCTAATTCTTAAATTCTTGGAGAAGACTTATGGTGTTCAAAACCAGGTGGTTGAAAGCCAGGTAATTTTTTTTTAATGCCTAGAGTGATCATTGAACAGATTTCTAGTTCTTGCTTTGCATATCATTAATCTGTATCTGGTACTACTGGAAGAGAGCGAAATAAGGAAGCCATACAAGTGCTAGAAATGCCATTTCTTTAAAATACGTACTTCTTCACGACATGTACTATTTTCTACAACCGCTCCCCCATTCACCGATGCAAAATATCATATATGGTCGGTTTGGCTATTTGATTATACGCAGTTGTCAAGTGATGATGGTGGATATGATTTTCAAGAAGTGGGGCTAAAGAAGAGAGGACATTAGCCTTTCGGAGTGTGACAAACTATGCTTTCATTGTGCTTCATTTTCTGCTGTTATACACCCGGTCGGTTTATTCAGTTTTTGTTTCCTTATTTTTAGTAGATTTTCATGCCTATCGACAAAGAAAACTATTGGTCAACAAGAAGGACAAAAACCTCCAGTATCTTGATTTATTCGAAGGAGTCTGTACTAACGTAATGAAAGTACATGTACGTTTTCTTTTCTGTTAGGTTGGTCGAAGATATTTTTGTTCGGTATTTTGTGGTGTGATTCATATGTATTCAAATGCAGGCTAGATGCTTCCTTGATGAAGTTAAGGACAAGACTGGGAAGCACCATATTTTAAAATGGGAAAAAAATACCAAATATAATAGTTTTAAGTATTTGCCTTTTCTTTCAAAGCACGCTTACAGAATATTTGGATGGAGACGTTACCAATAACGCGATGTACTAATCAATTAAAGATCAAGGTTAATACTGTGATGAAAAAAAGTTTTGGACAGAAATGCGACAATAAGAAAAGGTTGTACCTTCATTACAGTTAAAATGTTGTGTTACAAACCAAAAAAGGTAGCGTGAATTTAATTACCCTTAAAACAATTCATTTTCTCACTCTAAAAGTGTCCTACGGACGAAATTAAGGATGAACAAAGTTCGATCTCGATTATTTTTAAATCAAATCATTTTAAATTGTTTGAAAAAATTTGAAACCAAGCCTAACCATTTTATTTTCCAAACAAAACCATTTTTATGGTTTTATTTGGTTTCAAACCACTATATAAATTTAAACTTTTTAAACATAAACATAATTATTTATCTCAATAAAACCTTAAACCCAATAAATTAATACCAACTTCAACATAAAGCTTAAGCTAGCAATTTCATTCTTTAGATTAGAAAAATATTGTTATAAATAAATTATGACTTTTCTAAAGAGCCAATAGAATTCGACTATAATGTAAATATGTTGAAGCATAAATGTTTGACACCCATTTTGGAGAAGAAATTGATTTGAAATAGTGATTGATGGAAGAATGTGTGGTTAATAAGTAAGGAGAATTTTTATTGGTAGAATGCGTGGTTGAAATGATGCAAAGGAAAAAAAAAATGAGAATGAGAATGATTCAATTTGATTTCAAGTGATTTTTGACTATCGAAACTTAAATCGAACTATTTCCAAACAATTTTGAAACAATCGAAATTTAAACCGTGTGACCCAAACCATGATTCTATTTCTTATGCACATGTATATTATTTATCATAATTAATTTATACTTTTTGCATAATGAGGCAGTATATTACGTCATAAGACCATTCTTCAAATATATTCATGAATAGTTAACTTACACAATGTGAACAAATATATAAAACTACATCAAAAACTTGTTTGAATTTGGCCCAGATGCTAGTAATTTCGTTTGCCATGATTTTCTCAATTTTTTCAAAACCTTAAGTGCATCAAAATCTCCAACTACTGTTAATTTTTTATCGAGGTCATTAGCCAGAGACCGAATCCCCACATGAGGAGGTAGATTAATAATACGATCATTGCGAACATATCTGTCAATAAAAAAATATTGGGTAGGTAGTACTAAATGGTAACACAAAAAGGAAATATGAAAGAAAATTCAGTACCTGGAACTGGAAGGCTAGGACCTAATACCCTGCCTATCACTGTCTCTTTGTCATCGCGTATTCCTGGTTCTACGACCATCTTCGGGGCCTAGAACGCAAAGAAAAGTCATTGAAGAATGTTGTGACATACTATGGTAACTAGAGATCTCGGGATTTGTGGAGACGAGGAATTGATTTACCTTTGATTTTGTATTGCTTCCACTGGAATCATCTGATTCTTTCTGGATAGGTTGGCAGGTTAATCAAAAACAAAATCAAAATATTAAGAAATTAACATACAATTATAGGATGAGGAATTGATTTACCTCTGATCTTGTATTACTTCCACTGGGATCATCTGATTCTTTCTGGATAGGTTGGCAGGTTAATCAAAAACAAAATCAAAATATTAAGAAATTAACATACAGTTATAGGATGAGGAATTGATTTACCTCTGATCTTGTATTGCTTCCACTGGGATCATCTGATTCTTTCTGGATAGGTTGGCAGGTTAATCAAAAACAAAATCAAAATATTAAGAAAGTAACATATAAATATAGGATGGAAAAATTGATTTACCCTTAACCGATCCAGTTTGGTTTTCCTTCTATGGAACTGACCTGACTCATCTTGCTGGATCTGTTGGCATTGGTGATCAATATGATGTATCAAAAGAAAAAAAAAATGAATGAGGGATTGATTTACCCCGTATTTTAACGGATACAATCTTTCTTTTGTTTGATGGAAAAGAACTTCAAGGACTTCATTTCCTTGGTCCCGCTGTTCCTCAAGTATATCCTTTGCTGATTTCACAGCGTAAGGACTGGAGTTATCTATCTCAATTAGTTTAAGGGTCAGTATTTCTCCAATATCAGATGGGATCTCTACCAGTTTTGAACACTTCCGGAGGATTAGGTGCTCAAGCCTTGGAAAATGAGTGCTGTCCGCTCTCCACTGCTCCAAATCTGTCTCCCAAATTAGCAAGAATTTTAGTTTTTGAAATTCTCCATCAGTTGGTATCCACTCTGTGCCTACAAAGGCAAACTCGCGCAACTTCAGGACTTCAAGATTGGGCAACATACCAAAAATCGTCATATATTTCCAATCAATTCTGCCATGTTCTATAGTTATCTTTTTGAGCCTTGGAGAAGAAGTGATGCTTTCCAGGAAAATTGAATTTGTCGGCATTTCAAAGAAAATTTTTAGTGTTTCGAGTTTTTGGGGATGGACGTCATAGACATTCCACATATTGGTATTATAAAGAATTCCCAATTTCTTTATATTTGGAATTTTTTCAAGGAAGTGTTTTGTCAATCCTAAATCTTGTACATTCGAAAGTGTCTCTAGATTTTCTAGAATGAAAGATTTATCACTATCCATTAATGGCGAAAGGAAACAAGGAAGCAAGGAAACTCGAGAGAATTTGAGATGCCTCAATTGTGGCATATTAAAAATTTCCTCGGATAGGTGAAATGCAATTCCCTGTGGTTCTTCAACAACTAACGTCTGTAAATTCTTAAGTAAGGCAATAGAAGGAGGAATTTCATGGTGACAGGTGATAGCAATGTACCTCAAATTAACTAGTTGAAGTATTTCATCAGGGAACTTTGTAAGCTCTACTCCAAGCATATCCAATACTCTTAGCAATCGACAACCAAAATAATAATAAGAATGCAATTGAGTATCGTCCCAACCGGTATATATAAAAGAACGGACAAGAGACATTGATTGCATTGTCATGTCTTCCTCATTGGGACTATATGAAGCATCATCATGAATACTTAGACGTCGGAGCAAAGTTTCCTTTTCTGGAAAGAGATTCCTGCTCTTCACACAAAGAAATTCCTCCTTANCCAAAATAATAATAAGAATGCAACTGAGTATCGTCCCAACCAGTATATATAAAAGAACGGACAAGAGACATTGATTGCATTGTCATCTCTTCCTCATTGGGACTATATGAAGCATCATCATGAATACTTAGACGTCGGAGCAAAGTTTCCTTTTCTGGAAAGAGATTCCTGCTCTTCACACAAAGAAATTCCTCCTTATGAGCCATCCTCATGCAGAGTTCTCTCAAAAGACCATGCATGATACATGTTTTAACTTTTCCCTTAACAGACCCTTTTTGACAAACCAAAATAAGATTTCTATCAATAAGATCCCCAAGATATTCCTGTGCAACCTCTTTCAAGTGTTTAGATTCATGTGGCTTTAGAAATCCCTCAGCGATCCATAACTTGACGAGTCTAGAGACTGATATTTCATAATTTTCTGGAAAAACTCCCATATAGAGAAAACATGCTTTTAAATGGGCAGGCAAGTGTTTGTAACTAAAAGATAATATTTCCAAGCACTGGGCATCTTCCTCTGCTACAAATGAGCTTAAATTTTCAGCAACATACTCCCAAAAATCTTTTTCCTTATTGACCTTTGAGAGGAGTCCACCAATCACCACAATTAGTAATGGAAGTCCATGACAATTTTTCGCTATCCTTTTTCCGACATCCACCAAATCAGGAGGGCAATTTTCTTTGCCGAACACCTTTTCAAAAAATAAATTGCAACTTTCTTCATCATTAAGAAACCGCATCTGGTGATGAGCATTACATAAGTTCACGTAATCAGCCACATCTTTTCGCCTGCTTGTCAACATGATTCGACTTCCATTTTCATCATCAGGAAATAACATTTTTATGTCCTTCCAAACCTCGATACTCTGTACATCATCCACTACAATTAGGTATCTTCTACCCTTTAGATTTTTGTACAAATGTTCTTTTAATAGTTCACCATCCTCTTTGCTAATGTGATCTGTAACAGCTATGTCCTCTAGAAGGCTAAGAAGAATGTCACGCATGCGATATTGTGGAGACAAAGCTACCCAAGCACGTATATCAAAATGATACTTGATATATGAATCATTAAATGCGTTCAGAGTAAGAGTAGTCTTGCCCATACCTCCCATTCCAACAATGGGAACGATTTGGAGTTTAGATTGTCGTTCATCACAAAGTCTCTTCCTTATCTGCATCAAGTCTTGAGCAAATCCCACCATGTTAGTCTGGCCACTTGGAGCAGGTCTTGATGGCAAAAAATTCCTTGGCTGAAGATTTTGTTCGCCCTTCACATCCTTAATCATCATCACCTCTTCTACAATTGTATTGATTTCTGCCATTATTTTCTGCAAGTCTAGACGATACTTTTCAGCAGATAGCGTACTTGCGGAAATACTTCGAGGTTTTGCAAGAAGACGATCTGATATACAGGACTCAAAGACATCTTCCGCGTGATAGGCCGCAGCCCTGATTTTTCTTTCCAGTGATTTCACATCTTCCCTGCTACTTTGGGAAGATTCTTCAAGAAAATTCAGTAGTGAACTGAGTTTTTCTAAGAGATGTACAAGCAGTTGATTTTCAGAAGGATCCGAAACTCCATCTCCATGGTGGATCTGCTCGATAGTGTGCATAAGAGAAACGACAGCAGCATGAGCCATGAAATGATTCGGGGTATTTTCAGAAGGCCAAAAAATTGCTCAAGCAAAGAAATATCAATGGCGTTCTTGTTTCACGTGAAATTAACAAGCAAATTGAGTTGGTGTTACTTGGATCCAGAAGACGTGGATTGTACAAGCATTATCTGACTATAAAACAATTTAAAATTACAATATTTCTCTCTCAACTTCTCCTTACTCAAAATTAAAATACTCAACGTGATACCATTTTTCTAGTTTCTTTGATTTCAATTCTCTCTCTCTAAACTCTGACAATCTGGTTATGTCTCTCACAGTGTGCTACCCTCTTTTTACACAAGTATGTACACTTATCATTTTCCTTTCTCAGATAACTCATTAGATTAAGAAAATAAATTTTCTATACACTCCAATCCTATTATTATTATTTTAATAAATATTTATTTTCTTCTCATCATTTTTTTAATTTTATATATTCTTTTAAAATGTCGATGATCAATCAATTCTAATAGAGTAACGATAAAATATCGGTAGTGTTACACTTCATTATTTCTCACATTTCTCACTCACTCTCTCTCTCTCTCCCTCCCCTCCCCTCCCCTCCCCCTCTTTCTCATCAACTTGATAATTGTTAGAGTTGTTCTTTTATTTTACTAATAGCTACAATTAAAATGAGAAAATGGGTGGAATGGAACAATTCAGCCTAACCAATCAATGCAGAAACTATACATTACAAAGCATGATTATATTTATTATTTCAATGGTGGAATTCTTTTCTTATTGCAGGAGTATATTTACTATTCCGTACTTGTATCAAGTCGCTATATTATTCACCCATTCTAATATAGTTTTAGAAAAAGATTTTGAGGTTTTGAAAGGAGATTGTCCGATATACAGGACTCAAAACACATCTTCTGCACGATAAGCCGCGTCTATGATTTTTCTTTCCAGTGATTTCACTTCTTCCCTGCTACTTTGGGAAGATTCTTGTAGTAAACTGAGTTTTTCTAAGAGAGGTACAAGCAGTTGATTTTCAGAAGGATCCGAAACTCCATCTCCATGGCGGATCTGCTCAACAGTGTGCATAAGAGAGACGACAGCAGCATGAGCCATGGAATGATTTGGGGTATTCTCAGAAGGCCAAAAAAATTGCTCAAGGAAAGAAAATTGAGTTGCTATTAAATAATTTGGTACTTGGATCTAGTTAGGAGTTTCAATTTCACTAATTAATCATATGAATAACGTTATTTATAATGAAAATCATCAGTAGTCGTTTTACATGACGTACACATGACAACTTGTTATTTGATGTATGAGTTCTCGATTATCGATAGTCACTCTACGTAACATATACATGACAGTTTGTTATTTGATGCGTGCGTCATCTATCACGTGTGCTACTTACGGCGAATACCTGTAATCTTCATTTTTCCATGTTCAATTCATATTTTGGTTCAATTATTTTGTTGTGATAATCAAATTCAATATAAAATATTAACTTTCATCTCTCATATGCTAGTTAAAATATCCATAAGTATCTTGAGTAATAGTTTGATGAAAGTGATGCATAAGAACATAGAAGATAGTCAAGATTGATTGCTCTAACACGTAATTTTTGAATAATTTATTATGTAACAAATATCATGTAATCTTAAAATATTTAAATCACCCTTTCCTTTCCTTCTTATAGTCATTATACACAATCGAAATCCAATATTTTAAAATTGCGAATCATTGTAAAAAAAAAAAAATAACTAAATAAAAAATTAACCAAATTTTGTCTTGAATTTTTTTTTTTAATGTCCACAATTAATTATAACATTGAGAAAAGCATAGTTTATTGGACAATACAAAATCTATGTAATTTTTTAAATTGACTTGACTGACCGAAGGACAGACAAAAATGTTATTGGGGAGTGGAGTGGAGGTAAGATTCCTCTTTTCACCAACTTAAAACAATTATTTTTCCAAAACAATAGCCAGGTCACATAATAATTTATAAAATAATAAAAAATAAACAAACTTCCAAAAATCATGCATTGATTTTTATCAAACATGGACTTTTAGTTCAAATGCTTCCAATGAAGAACTGCGATACCGGAAAAATCGCGTCTACACCGAAGAACATACCGAGATAATAAGCATCATCTTATATATAATAGGAAGCATTCTTAAATTAATAGTTATTTTGATTTTTCAATAAATATTTATCACCGTCCTCTCATATTTTATTTAACATATTCTATTAGCCTTCAGTGATTGATCAATTCTATGAATTGAATAATTTGAGAGATAAGAGTATTGAAATCTTTAACTTATTAAGTGCAATCATAAAATTCAAAATTGTAATAATTATTCTTTTATTTTAAACAGAAGTTGAAAAGCTATGCGTTTTGCTTCAGTGTGCTAAGTACAAACTTTGTGTTGTATAATTTAGTATATCTAGAATTCGTACAATAAACATGAAATCATAACTACAATATTTTTTTTTTTTTTTTTTTGGAGTAATATGAATGTATTTATGCTTTTATCGTTATACTTTTGTTTATACTTTTTGTATGTATGCTAATATTAAACAAATATTTCACAATATAAAGCTAAGCGACTTGACATGTTAAAAACATGTTAAAAACTCGCCATCCTTAGAAAGGTTACATACTTTCTACGTTAGTACATGCAACATCACCAAATTCTTGGGTGACGTGAGTTTTCAAAATGACGAATGACATGAAATAATATTTTGGTAAGTTCGATAATAACTATAATTTTTTTTTTACAATTATATGACAATGGAAATACATGTGAAAAAGTTCATCGGTAGCGAGGATATTTAACCCTACAGTTCTCTCAATAAACTTCAATAGACAAAATGAAGTTTAATATAATGAAACCGCAGGCAAATCTCCATGCCCAGCAACCAGGGGAAGTCAGGTAGGGGTTCTAGATGTCCCCCCAGTGAAGGGCTGAAACACAGACAACTTGATGAGGACGAGAACCCCTAACTTCACCCCAAAAGCGCACTCAAAGGGGAAGGTTTGAACCTTGCCTTATTAACCAGCCTAGGAGGCACTCCGCAACATCGTCCCCACTCCCTTAAGACCCGACCACCTCGGTCGGCGATCCGTTGAACCCTAAGCGACATCGACCAACAGAGTGGTGACTCTGATACCAAGTGATGAGGACAAGAACCCCTAACTTCGCCCCAAAAGTGTGCTCAAAGGGGAAGGTTTGAACCCTACCTTATTAACCAGCCCAGGAGCAACCGATGTGGGACACATCACAACTCCCAGTGACATTCAAGTCTTAAAGAATCAAGGAAAAATCTCAGGCAACTGGTCGGGAGAACGCCCCATTGTAAACTCTGCCATGACAATAGAAGGTTCGAGATACAACATCTACTTTGGTTAGCTCTAAAAATTTAATGCACTCCTTTCACACACTAGCACATTCAACCAAACTCGTCCAATCTATAATCTCATCGACTTTCAAATATGAACAAGAACTTAGACCAAACAAGCGAGGAATTAAAAGTCAAATCAAATATTGTAGAAATTGAAGAAACGCAAAGATCCTGTAATACATCAAGAATTAAGTTGCTTTGCCAGGCTTGTAAAAGGTCTGGCAAAGCAGCCTCTCTCACATGATGCGGGACCCGTCTCAATTAAAAAAAAAAAAAAAAATACTAACCCCCCTATTTGTGAGTATTCGGTAGGGGTTCACATAAGCATGGCTCATACATCAATGATCAACCATTGAAAAGTTTAATGTATTCATTATGCTATAGAAGTAAAAGACTCTTGTAATCATTTAGGCAACCCACAGCCAAGTTCCAGCATAACCCACCAACAACACTCAAGTAAAGAACAAATCGGTATTCGTTTCACTTGAAATATTTTTCATTGTACATTCTTCACCAACAATCATAAATCCTTCCATTATTTAGCCAACACGTGCCAAATGCGAGATTGGCATAAATCTCCAAAGTCCCAGCTTACGTCCTCAGCCACAATATAGTTTTCTTCTTCGTATCCGTAGCATGGTATAAGTCATAATAGGAAGATCGTTCGACATCTCATAGTTTGGCAATGGTCCCAGTTCAGAATATATTTTCACAAGATCTAGTACTTTTTTCCTTCTGTAGAACAGTACAAACTTGACCAGACGATTTGCATAAAATTAAGCTTTACATGCAGGGGCGAATCCAGCCTTATAGTTCAGCACGAGCAGAGATCAATGATCGTTGATCGATGACCGTTCAACATCTACACGCAAACCAAATTCACAATCATACATAATTTTCCATCTAAAAAATACCATTTTTATATCTAATTGTTAAGAATTTACAGCAATGTTATAGTCTCTAAAATCACAATGGCATAGATCAATAGTATAACAGGGATATCAATATCCAATAGTCAAGTTATACAATCACAAAGTCACGGGTTCACTGTAATGACTATACATATATATATTTTGCATATCATCAAAATCAGCATGTCTACTAAAATAACAAAGAGAAAATCGAGAGCAAAAATCGAGAGGAACTTCCCTTTCTTCACTGGCCGAAAATGGTAGAAAGTCTAGGCTCAGGAACAGCCTTTCAATCCTTGCAAATCGCCATCCTTAGAGAGCTAGAGAACCCGCCAAAAACTCCTTCTTCTTGGCTTGGATCATCGACCAAACGGTCTACCACAAAACCGCCAAGAATACCCTCCAAACCGAAGCTTAACCATCGAGAAACACTCCACAAACTTAGCTACTATTTCAGGCCTAAGAATCCCCAAGAGTTTCTACAATTTTTAGGCTATATGGTTGATTTTTGGAGCAAAGGAGGAAGCTGAAGCAGAAAGCCAGAGAGTGAGATGAGAGGGAGTTTTTTTTTTTCTATGAAAGAGAAAGAGACATATTAAAATAATAAGGTCATAGTCCAAAAAGAAAAGTCTCGGTCCTTTTCAATTTCAAANAAAGGAGGAAGCTGAAGCAGAAAGCCAGAGAGTGAGATGAGAGGGAGTTTTTTTTTTTCTATGAAAGAGAAAGAGACATATTAAAATAATAAGGTCATAGTCCAAAAAGAAAAGTCTCGGTCCTTTTCAATTTCAAATTGAAACCAAAGCTTCCAAGGCAAGCTAAAGAATAAATATCTCAGCCGGGTCATAAAAAATGCAAGCCTAATAATTGTTATTTGAACCATATAAGCCCACACTAACTTTTTCAAAGTAAGAAAATCACTAGCAAAAGCCACTTTAATTTCCAGATCAGTAGCCAAAATTGGCAAATTTGGGGATATTTCCAATTTACATTAATGTTCATGCAAGATCCCTTCTTCACAAGATTCAATCAAAGTCAAAACAACCACCCATAATCATAAATGAATAGATAAATAATTCTTAGATCCCACATTAAAACCAAAAGATCCCATAAAAATAAGTACTCCCTAAAATCACCAATTAAAAAATTCTCTTATAAACATAGAATTAAACACTCAAAATTCCAAGTTCCACCCCTCAGAGGTAAAGGTGAAGCCCTCACTATGACTTGCAATCACAATAATCACATCTATGATTTGAATGAACACAGGAGCTAGGACACAGAGAAGTAAAAAAACAACACAATTTATACAATCATGACTGGTGAATCACTGTCCTCCCCTTTAGCAGGAGTTCTGAGTAATTTTTTTTTCTTGTTAGTCTGATCTGCATACACGTTAGCCTCTATCTCAGTACTACATATACATACAAAAACAGAAAGTTCTAATCCTGTTGCACACAAATGATGAACAAAAATCATTCCTTTCTATTCTTTTCCACATGGAAATAATTGAAAAATACTCTATACAACCAAGAATTCAATCGGCATGACAACTAAAAAGCCTTAAAAACTAAAATCAAAATTAAAGGCAATTGCCCTAGCTAAAAAAAATTAAAATTAAAATTAAAATTAAAATTAATTACTCGTCTAAATTTAACAATCTCCACACTATAAATGAATACTAAAAATTAGAAAAAAATGTTCAATCAACACACACACACATATATACACACACACACACACATAGAGAAAGGGGGCACTACCTTTATTCTCTACGGCAACCTTCATGAAGCAGTATGTAGTGATCCACAAGCAAGTACATCAGATCTCCCCCACTTCAATTTCCTCACCTGCAACACCCAATTTCTACATAATCAAAACACCTACTCAACCAATTCATCAATGTAACCACATTTACACATATACATACAGCATTTATTGGGGAGAGGAGATGAACCCGTGTGCGGTTGTGATCCGGGATTAGGGATTCTGGGACTGGGATAATGGGATCTTGAACCAACAAACAAGCTGCAAGCCTTACAAGTATAGTCCTCAGTTTCATATCAATAATTCACAAAACACCAAAATCTCCAAGTAACAAGAAAGAAATATGAACATCAAGACAATTACCATATTATTTAACATACC
>CAIGRO010003642.1:0-20618 GCA_903798355.1 Fraxinus baroniana
ATCTGTGACCAATAAAATATTCTGTGACATATAAAATTTTAGATGTGTGACCTCGAAATAATCCGTGACCTACAAAATTTTTGATCTGTGATCGATGAAAAAACTGTGACCTATAAAATTTTAGATCTATGACCTCGAAATAATCCGTGACTTACAAAATTTTTGATCTGTGATCGGAGAATAGTCACCGAAGTGGTCGCCGGAGAAGTCGCCAGAGCAGATGGTTAGGTGAGGTGAGGTGGGGTGGGTGAGGTGGGTTAATTATAAATATTTAATTTAATATAATAATTGTGAAATATAATTAATTAATTCATGAAAAACCTGATTTTTGCAATTCTAAACTTTGGGACCTGATTTTTTATTTTGGAATAGATAAAGCCTGAGTTGTGAATTTTTCCCAACTAAAACAAAGATATAGACGTCCTCATCAATACGTGTATTCCACAATAGATGAAAAGGACATGGAGGTTTTGCGCCACTTACCCTATTTTAAATTAAATAATACATTTATATTCCTCTATCAACTTAAGTTTTTTGATAAAGCGGTTCAACAATGCAGCCATTTAGCTAAACCATAAAGTTTATATTTTGTCCATGTTATCCAGCATATAAGGGGGAATTATCTGGCAGTAGTAGCTTCTTCCTAGTACTTGTTTTCAGGAGCATGTGATCCTAAGAATTAATTCAATCCATTGTTATATATAAAAATAAAAATTAAAAATTAATTAATTAAAAACAAAAAATCTTGTCATTGCACAATGCAAGACTACCCCAAAAAGCTCATATTTGTTCAGTATTGACTACAAATGATTCCCTCGTTTGAAGCAAAATATTTTGACAAAAAATTATCATCTGTTTTCACTTTCATGTTCCCAACCATGTACCAAAAATATTTAATAGAGATATAGTTTACATCATGTGCTTTGCTTTGTCATGGATTCTTCTCAATTCCCATAGAAAACCTTGAACCAACAGCCCTGAGCAAATATGGAGGAATCCAAAGGCAGAAGGAGCTCTTTTTTGCACGCCCAGATTCAGAGGCAGTAACTCCACCAGAAAAAAAATCAGCAATCAGTTATCGCCTATGTTGTTTCTTGATTGATTTCGAGAGTAAGTTTTTCAGTTGATCATGTTTTCTGCTCTCTCTAAGGCTCAACACGATACTCGATCTTCCACAAATGGACAAATACCTTACTACGAAGTACATGATCATCAATATTGTAAAGCTGTTGCAGATTGTATAAAGTTCATTAAGAAGTCTACTATCACATACGACTGTGACTCCGGCGCTACCAATTCCATCGATCCTGCTACTCGATTTGTCGTAATGTAACCATGTAACACTATCTTGTAATCTGATTTTCATTTTCTTACCTCCTTCTGTTGTTTTACTGGGTGGTAGAGGCTGTGATGTTCAAGGGTTAGCTTAAATGCAATTTTTCAACATAGAATTGTAAAGTTTATTTTTATTACAGGAAAATACTAAAAAAGTTAGCTTATTTTTTAGCAATAAGCTAAGCCAAATATGATCTAGTGAGATAAGTTTTCATGCTCTCGTAGAGGTGTTGACGAGCTAGCTTGGCCCGAGTAGATGAGCCTGAGTCGGCATGGGATTTGTGGTGGGCCAAGCCAAATATAGTTCACCACTTTTGTTGGACGTCAATCTCGAGCTGGGTCAAGTTGAGCCTAAACCATTTCCCATATAGCTGTTAGAACTATTTTTTTCTTGCCCCTGCTGGCTCAGACTCGAGCTAGACACAGCTTGCCTTCAAAGGTGGGCCAGCTCCAACCCAGTGCCAAATGTCGAGCTAGTCACCATCTGTCTATCCAACCGAACCCACTTTAACACCGCCGTTAAATTGTAGTGATTAAATATGACTTGGATGCTCCGCATCAATAAAATCAGCCCATGTGGAGACCTCAATCCAAGCCATCTAGACTCAACAAACTACCTTGAACTAGCACAGGGCTGACAAAAAAAATAAAAAGATTTTAAATTAATTTATTGATAACATGAAAAAATGGAATGTAATTTCACCACTGCACCCAAGAAAAGCCTAATCAATAATGGCAAGATATTACAGAGATGCAGCAGCATGTTTCGGACCTTCAACTCTTTAAACCTCTTTTTCAGTTTGTGAATTTACACCCACATATTCAGAAGGGGATGATATCAAATTGAGACCGTCATTATATGGAGATACTGCAGTAGCCATTGGAGATGTCATGAGTGGCATGGCAGTAATTTTTGCAACACCATTGTTAGTAGGCTGTTGAGTCCTGCTTTCACTTCTCACATTTATAGTGTCATTGCTGGTTATTTCTGTTTCATCTTGTCGTGCCAACAAAGAATACTTCGTTTCTGTATGAGAATAGAGAAATCAGTACTCAAATTATGAAATAAAGGTAAATTACGTTGAATTCTTAAGCAACAATCAAATCATGTGACCTCATTGAACCTCGTGAACATTCGAATACCAAGCATCATAAAGTGCATACCCAGTAGTGGACTGGACTGGTCTGGTCAGGACAGTAATGAACAAAATTTAAACTTCATTTCCTTTGTTAATACAGTTGAGTTCTATATAATCCTCTCTACCAAACATGCTCATTAAGATAATTTTGAACTGCACAGGTGAACATAATCAATGAAGCAAAATATGTGAAATATTTCTTCATCATTGTGCAGTCCAAAATACCCAACTTACTCAAAATGACTTATTATCTTCTAATTGATAGAACACATCCCTTTTTTTACACAGATTAACATGATAAGCAATTTGCACATAATCTATCTTAATTTTTAAATATTTTCCCTTGATAAATGGCTAAGTTCAGCAGTAAGAGGTTCGGAGAAGATTTCTATTCATGGCTTGATACTTTACAGGCAAAAGACCAACCCCTCGATCAACTTGGCTTCCCTTTCAGTGTCCGGCAATCCCAATGTTTCTTACAATTTGGCTTCTAAAATCTACACCACTATTAACTTGTTAGTACAGAAGATTGGATATCACCGGATAGTATTATGGAAGAAGTTGTTAAATCTTGCTCATTATACAGTCCCATTTTTTATACCAAACACGCACTATGAGTTTTCATGCTAGAAAGGAATAAGCAATGTTGCATCTTATTATATTACTCAAGCTACATCTAAGTTTTCACTTTCTTGTTTGTAGGTGGGGAGGGTGTACAGGGGACAGGGGAGTAGGCGAAAACATGTGACCTTATCAAGTGTAGATATAAGCATTGTTAAGAATTTTAGGCTTCCCTTGTTAAAGAAAAAGGTGCATTGTATTTAGGATGGCCTATGGACAATTTGGAATGTCTCCAATGGGTCTTAGTGGCTTTGTCCTGGTAAAGGTAGTAAAGCTTTTTTTATAGTCTGACAGAAAAGATCAAGGTTACAAGCGTAATTGACAGAGTAATAGAAGGACATGAATTATCACCTATAATTTAAGTTACAGATTAGTAAGCCAATAATTATGAGTGTTGAGTTGCATTGACATAAAAAACTAGTTAAATTTTTTGACAAAACTTGTGGAGTAGAATAAACTAAGAATTTCTTGGGAATGCTGAATTTAGTTCGAATATTAACAAACACAGATTACAATAAAATCTCAAAAAAACTGAAAGGTCATGGCCTCATTATACTTGGCATCCACAGTGAAGGGAGGAAATGATTTCTCGTGTATCAGTTATTGTTTCATTAATGAAACTTGACTGCAACAAATATGCTTATGAATTAATAATAAAAGTACAAGATGCAAAGCAAGAGAGGTGATAGAACTTACCTCTTATTTCTCCTAACGTAATGAGTCGATTAAGACAATCACGGAATTTTGTCAAAACGATTCTTTCTTGCTCAATATAGGCTTCAGTGAGGCCTTTCCCTTGCGGCAACTGGGAAGACACGGTACTATGATCTACTAATCCATTAACAGTAGTAGTGGTTGTAAACATCACATCTTGTTCGTCACACATTAGCGCTAATGTACTAGGAGACATTGGCCTTCTTTTTGATACATCAACTTCATCTGAAACAGATGCATCAGGGCAAGCCTTCTTGGCATGGTTTCCACTGGAGACATCATCAGTCAAAGGTTTCATAGTCCCATGATCCTTCTGGCTTTGACAGTTGTCTTGTGTTGATGAAGGCAGTGAGCATTTGCTGCAATCCTCTGCCGGCTTCTCTACAGTATTTCTTTCCTCTAGAAGTATTATCATAAGATAGCAGATTAGTATCATATATCAAAGACGGAAACATCAACATTATATGAGTAATGCTACATAACTCGGACTGTTGAAAATGCTTTTAATTGGCCATACAGAAACCTGAAAGTCGGACAAGATTATTTGAAGTTTAGTGAAAAAGAGAAATGGGTGTGTGATATTTTGTTGGTCATAAGATCAGAAAGCATATTAAAAATGTTCGATATGTTCCTTAGTTATTTAACAATAGATGTGGAAGTTGAATAGTTGACATTACATTTGATACCACTCTACTCTCTAGGATTGTATTCAGGCATTTCCACTTAACTTTTTTCACATATTGGCACGAAGTCATTGAACTATCGATTACTTTAAGGTCTGCCACTATTGGAAGTTTTTCACTTTATTATGGACGAATTTGAAATACTATCCGTTCATTAATTTAGTGGAGACAAACATCTATTAAAAGGTGATTGTTTCCGCTTGCTTAAACCTATTGATGGGACTACACGACAACTTAAACAGTTTTTCTAGATATTCTATAAGTTAATCACCACAATAAGTGATGAACATACTATGTATTTAACAAACTCCACAAAACCAACTGCAAATTTAATCACCACAATAAGCGATGAACTTACTATGCATTTAACAAACTCCACAAAACTAACTGCAAATTTACTGAACTTCTCAGTCTTTCTTATTAATACTTGAAGGAATTTTAAACAATGGCATTGCTAGCTAGTTATATAAAGGTGAACATTATGTGTGGAAAGCTTTTTTGTGTGGTTGACAAATTGACTTATTGAAGTATAAATCTCTTAAAAAGATGCAGTAACCACGACGTTTAGAGAACTTGGGGAAAACTACTAATCCAGGCAACTGGTGAATCCTTATATAGCCATAAATACCTGCAAGCATTTTGGCAGTCTCTCCTGAATATACCACTAACACTGAGCATAGCTCCTTCAAGTCCTGGGGCTGGATGATGTCAGCTAAGAGAGACCTTAAGGCATAATGAAATAGTTAGCAAGTTGTCTGAAAGTACTTCTGAATAATTCTTCAGAAATTAAATACCTGAAAGTAAACTTTGAAGGACCCAACGCAGACCCGGTGCCAGGACGAGCACCAGGAAGTGACGACGGGGAAGAGGAGGGTACAGAAGCCTTGATTTCGTTAGCCTGTAATTTTGAAAAAAAAAAAAAAAAAGTATTCTTAGATACTCTTGTACATAGAAATTGAAGTTAATTATAGATTGTTCCTCCAGTCAGTGTTTAAAAAGGTTCAACATAACACTGGAGCAATTTCCTCCATGAAACAACGCGTAAGCCTCAAATCATACCAACAAAACAATTTAAAAACTATAAAAATTACAAAATAAATATGTTAGAAACCAAAAACCATGTTTAAGACCATAACAAAACAATTTAACAAAATTAAAAGCCTAATTTGCAAACAAACACAAGTTAGATCAATATGGTAGCAAATCATAAATCTTCAAATTAGATATCACATAAAAATAATGTTAGGTTTTTAGTTGTATTGACAATTTTTTAGACAAAATGATTATTATAAAAGAGTTATAAAAGTCTGTAAGTCTTTTAGGGTATTGTATAGATGAATTAGGAATCTTCGGATTCGAGTATGGAACATTAAGAAAAAGTTATCGGATTTACGCTAGCTGCTCAAATGGAAAAAGCAGAATCAATGTTGTCTGACTCTCACTCGATCAACACACCTGTCGCTAGCTTTGCGCTCGAGCGACGGTGTTATATGTGAAACCCTAATTCGCGATTTTCAAGGGTTCTATCTATCATATGCTACCCAAATACCTCATATTATAAATACCCAATGCTCATTACGTTTTTTGTTGTGGTTGATCATTGATTCATTATATTACATCCTCGTAACATCATTCCAAGATCCAAGAACATCCAAACATTGAGATTAAACCTTTGATTCTTGAGATCAAATTCATATAATCCAAATACCCTTCCTAGATATAATCAGGCACTTTCTAGAATAGGTGAAACAGATGGGAGGCCAAATAGAATACAATCATTGAAATGCTCGACATTTAGAGGACAAGAATTTTATTTACCTGTTGGAACTGCCCAACCCCGTGGATGGTATCTTTTGCTATTGCTCCAAAGAAGAGCTCCTGACCTTTTCTTTTCTTGTTCATAGGAGGAGATCCATAACCAGAGGATCCAATAGCACCTGTGATGGCAGCATTTGCTGCTTGCTGAATATACACCATGTTGTTGGCATGATCTCCATGAAAGAGAGCCTGCCTCTCTTCACTTCCTTCATAATTTTTGCAGTCCATACATTTACAATTATCAGAACAAAGAATATTTGCTTGGAAGCACTCACAATACTTCTTAAGGCATCCCGATTTCTTGCAGTGGCATCCTTTATTATGCTTACCCAAGATTAAATCCCCAGCCTCCTCCTGCATAAAATTCCATATGAATGCATACATTGTCATAGGAACAAACAAAATTGAAAAATGGAAGCTTCAAATATAGTGAAATATTCTGTCACTTTAATTACTTCATCAAAGTACACTTTTTCTTTATTAGAAGAAATTACTTAATTTTCAATTCAAATAGGATTTCATCACGTGGAAAGTGTAGAGTCAATCTCCTAATCCTCGTAGACCAAGAAAAGAAATCAATTTGCTAAAAATAAAAGAAAACTAATAGCCTAGTCCTAATAGAACTACACATTTGAAATAAAATAAAATCCCAATAACTTGCAAAGTAGGAATAGTGCTTGCATTGTCAACAGTCTCCCCTACATGAAGAAAACTCGTTCTCTTGTTGGATGAGAGAAGAGAAAATCAAATAATCGGGAGAAAAATACTCAAAAAATTTGCTAGCCTTCTAATCCGCTTCGGTAAAGAGCCATGACATGGTGTCGTGCACTTCAATTTTCTCTTTTTGAATGGTCTTGTCTCCAAATCCTTGACTCCTCCAGTAATATGAAAATTAGTAGTCAACTATTCTTGGTTGGCTTTGGTCGATTGCTTCATTATGTTTCACAACCTTTCAGTTTCTTCAATTAATTTTCTATTCCTCTCTGTGTCATTACTATCAAATGAAACCTTGAGAGAAATATCATTGATCAATTTGTTATTGCTCCTCCAAAAGATATAGAGCCAATAATGCGAGCATTGATGTTCACATTTCTGGTTGCGGACTTAAAACTCCTTTATGTCAAGATTCTTCTCCAGCAGAAGTTTCTCCAAGCCACATTATTGGACTAGTTCGTAAGCACTTCCTTTACTGAGGGTTTATCACGTGTCCCTTTAGATGCTAATGAAATTTTATATAATTAGTTCCATATTGAGTCTCTAACGCATAATAAGTCTCCCTTTCTCTTTGACAAATTTCTCATTTAAAAGCTTTTACTGCCAAATCTATGTGGATGGGATTATATTGATATAAATGAGAATATATGAATATTACATTTCCTAATTTAGTATAAAATAAGAGGCATAATGGTTTATGTTGACACTGACAGTAAGCACAGAAAAGTCCTCAAGCAAATCAACCATACCTAGAGGATATAAAAGGATCATAAATAGCAATAAACCCAATTTAATGCTTAAAAAATTTAAAATACAGTTATTATATGATGCAATTTGAAGCTTTGTTTGTACCCTTATATCCCGAGTTCCATGAGGACTGCTAGCAATTTTTGGCCTGAAGGCATTTGGATTACGCTCCAGTGTAGCTTCAACTGCTTCGCTCCTGGCAGCTTCATTTTCAACATTATTGTGACAATTCACACAGTTGCATCCATCACAATATACTCCAGATGCAAAGCATTCACAGTACCTGGCCACGAAATATGACAGAATAAAATCATAGTCCATACTCGTTAAATCCAATTTTCACACACACAACCACACAGGCATGCACACACAAAACAATGAGAGAATTCAAACTTTGCACTGTCAAAAGATGTTGACTGTGATATCTAGAAAGCCACAAGCTTTGCACAATTCACATAGATGTACATTTTCTCCAGTGAGTGAATCAAATATAACACAATCAAAGGACTATATAAGCTGCACGGACCTACAGGTATGATGAGTCAGAAACCCAAAAGGAATGCATCCTAGTTACAAGAATCTTATATGGAATGTGAAGAACTTTTCTCATTCGCAAGTGTCTCCCTAAATTGATACAGTCAATTTATAAACATTCACATAAGTTGCCTCCAGCCATTTGTTTATGTAATAAGTGACATATATATCTGAAATGTTTTCACACACAAAAGTTGCTAAGTAAAAGATGTGATTTAGCCTCAGTGAATAAATTGGCAGAGCTGATTATGTCTTCTTAAAGCTATAAACCTAGATTAAGATCTCTAAATTGATCCCTCAATAAGTCACAACATTTATAAACTAACAATATCCCTCAAACATATTATAATAGTACAATATCTCCTATATATCACAACTGCGTAAAATAATGGTCGTAATTAAATCTACATCTAACTAATAGCAAGTTGAGAGATCTGATTCAGGAAACTCTGTTTCCAGACTTTAGCCAATAAAATGTTGGAATAAATCGCACGGTAAAATGACAATTATTGAGTCTCACTCCTAATAGTTTGAATGCAAAAAAGTAGCCAACTCCTGCAAGCACTACTATATTTGAAAAGGCCATTCCTTCTCCTCTCCCCTTACCCACCCGAAACAAAAGAAAATTACAAGAAATCAAGGGAGGAAAAGAAAAGAAAAGGCTTGTGAAAGAAAGAGATTATATATTGATAATTTTCCTGTTAAAAATGACTGCCATTGTACTCTTTCTTCAATTTGTTTACTCTTTCACTACTGTATTTGCTGTTGCTTAAGATGCAAAATATACTCTATGAATTTTACAAGTAAAATGCATGAAAAGGTGTGACTACTTACAACTTTAAACATCGTGAGTGTTTGCAGTTACACTGCTTTTGCTTTTTTGGAGTACCATCTTTTACTTCATTTACGTTCTGCCTTGACCTTGCTCTCGGGGAATCGGGTTTCCTGAGGAAATAATGCGTATCAATTATAATACATTAACAAAAGAACTGCCAATCCAAACCATGTTTTGCAAATGAAAGTGTCTTATTATGTATATTATGCACTTGAATTATTCATAAGTAATTCAATCAGGCAAATCCAGGTGTTTCCTTTTGAATAATGGGAAATTAAAAGAAACTAAATGAGCAACCATTTAGAATTAACTACATACGATGTGGACAGCTGAGCATATTCTCAGGGTGCATGAGCAGATAATTATCTGTCTCTGATGGGAATGGAAACAGGAATATACAACAATCATTAAAGGAAGCTTTCCCTTTGTGCTTGTTTGTTGGGGCCTGAGGGTTTCGCGGGGGGGACAGAGCCATTTACCGACACAGAAAGAACACAAAATATGAATGGAAACAAAGAATAGCAGTCACAATCAATCCATAAAAACAAACCAGCTCATCCACTAACTTAACAAATATTTGCACGCAGTTAAATGTCATTAGATTTGACAGAATTGTGTAACCTACCCAGCTAAATCAAACTGGAAAGTGCCAGAAACATTGCCGAAACAAATTACACCCGTTATTATTTTCAAATATTCCAAGTCAAATAATAATTTCATTGTACATTTAAGGTCCATTAAACACTCCAACTCCCTAAAGTTTCTGAGACAAATAATAATTAAATTGTCAATTTAAGGTCCATTAACCACTCCCACTCCCTCTGTCAGCCCGGGCGGAGTGGGCAGAGAAGTTGAGGACATCGTTCTCAAACTCATTTAGTCTCTCAATGTTGGTATCATTCAAATGGTGTATGATCAATTAAAGCATGAAAGATTAAAACTTTGTAATCGAAGTGAACAAATTAACCAACAACCCCTTTGCGTGACAATTTTGTAAACCTCAGCTCCCAAAGATTGAATTTCTCCCTAAAAAGTTAAATTACTCAAGGACATTCAAAATTGCAAGAGAGACTCACACAACAGGCCGCACTGAAGGATGAGTTGGTGGCGGAGGTTGTTGATTCGACAAAAAAATCATCTGTTGCTGCAGCTGCGGTGGCGTCGGCAGCTGTCTCGGCTTCACTAACTGTGGCTGACTCGGCTTTGGTATTTGCTGTGGCTGATGGTGCTCCATCATCGCCACACTCGCTGATTTCAATGCGCCACCACTGAAATCCAGCTGCCTGGCCGGCTTCCTGGCCGGAATATCCGTTGCCGCCTCTGCCGGAGCAGTATCCATTTGTGGTGAACTTTTTGGAGGGAGCTCCCCTCCCTCCTGCTTCATTCAAAAAATCGGAAACAACAAAACCCACTAAATTACAAACTTCTACAAGAAATCCAATAAATAAAAGTCGAATATAACGGTATGCTTCACACGAATCCCCCAAATCGAACGAATTTGAAACAGAAATCTCATAAAATCACTAAATTTGAACGAAACATAATTTCATTACTCGCACAGCTCAGATTCAAGCGAAAAATCTGTCAAAACACTATTCTACAAAATCCCGCTGCTACTCAACCTCAATCAAAAAGCAACTCGATCCGTGTATACGTCTACGTATATTTGTGTATGTATAGGAGATGGTAGAGTGGAGAGGGGTAGATGGGGTTGAGTCACTCCTCCCTCTCTGGCTGGGTTTTGAAATTCAATTTTTTGTAACTGACGGTGAGATTATCTTTATTACCTAATCGTACGGTCCAATTTCGAAAATTGGATTTAACGGCTGAGACTCGTGGAATTTATGATGTGAGGGTTTTAGCCGTAGGATTATGGAGGTCTTGTTTTTTCCGGGAATCTGTTGCAAAAAATGGCGTGAGGTGGAGAATTATCAAGTGCGATCAAGTCCAATTGGTTTTGCGAAATAAAAGGTAAGAAGCTTGATGAGCGGTCCAGATTTATTTCAAGGAATTGACGAATGAGATTGAGTTGGACTGGTATACATTACTGTTTGGACTATGGAATATTGACAAGAAACATATGACGCTACTTGTTGACTTCGAATTTGTTCACATATATTTAGCTTTAAAAAATTACTTGTATTTCCAAACATAACTTTTGGCCCTTTTGATTCTCATTATCGTAGAATGAAAATGAAAAATATAATCTTTATTAAACCCCACAAAAATTCAAAATTTATGACTTGATATCATGAATAACGATCATATTTTTCATTTTTATGAATGAAAAATGAAAAACAAACGAGAACTTTATTTGTACTTTTAGGACGTGTTCGGTAGAGATAACAATGTATCATTGACAACGGTGTGTCAACGCCCGACAAAAATATGCCTATGTTTGGGCTCCATTTTTTTTTAACGCACATTTTCAATCACTCTCCTATAAAATAATTTCATGGGTAAATCGAAAACTTAGTATTATTTTTTAACCACGCATTTTCAAAAAAATCCCTATTTCAACACATTTTTAACCAAAAATGGGGACAAAGGTCAAGGCTGGAGCATACACAATTGACAAGCAGTTAAGCGAATGTCTGAGTTACCATAGAACAGCCTGGACTAACAAGCACAAAACTGCAGAGCAAAAATTTTGATCCTCCGTGAACATACTGAACACTAATCAAGACGTTAACGTGACATGATTCTTAGTTAACTCTCAACACAAAGTACATGCAACTTCACGCAAAGAGAAAATAAATAGTACTGGTGCAACATCCCTCTCTAAAAATCGCAACATACAGATAATCTGTCAAGGTTTTGGTACCACCAGCTAATATGCCTCACGTCCCATTCCACGCCGATCATCTCGGCCCCGATCCATGAACACATCGCGGTGGTAATCTTTAGGTGGTGGCCCACCTCTAACAGGAGACCTGCTTCTTTCCCTAATATCTCGAGTCCATTGGCCACGAGCAGGTGCTGCTGGTGGAGAAAGTGGTCGCCTCTCATATCCCCCTCTCCTCTCATTAATGAAGCTATCCCTTCCACGAGCTCTAGGGTCCAAATCTAGTGGTACTGGTCTATCGAACCTGTATCTATCCCTGAAGTCATTTACAGGGAAATCTGGTTCATCTCTACGGATTGGAGGCTCAGGGAATCTGCCTACATTTCTGGGCGGGGCAGCAGCTCTTAAATCTCTAGGACCATCTCGAGCCCAACCACGAGGAGGTGACCTATAGCCATTCATGATCCTTCCTGGAGAAGGATCCATTGGAGGACCAGGAAAACGACGAGCAGGCGGCGGGGGACCGGGATAACCCCTCCTAGGACTCCCAGCAGGTGCATAACGGAACCTGTTGCAGTTGTTGCAGTGCTCACGCCTAGCAAAATTCAAGTTTTTACATCTGGGAAATCAAATAAACTGCTTTAGACACAAGAAGGTAGGTTGCTAATATTAGAAAAACCGAATATGAAAGAATAGCACTAATACAGAACCACATAGTTCCATTTCCCTATCACCACATCTCAAATGCTAAGAAAAAATCTGTTTCATTTTGCCTCCCCCAGTTATAAATCAATATGAACACAGCTGTGAATAAATGCTGGAGAAATTCCCCCCTCCCCCAAGCACACGCTGCAGAATATGGTCCTCTGGAACAAAAAGGAAATTCATGCTGGAGAAAGACTAGTTGTACAATAACAAAATCATAAATGCAGATCGTTTATGGCCAGCAGATGTTTTTTTTTTTTTTCTAATCGTATTTTTATTTTAATTTAGTCAGTGCATCATGCATGTGGGGTAATTGGAGAAAATGTATGATAACTTGATGGATACAATATATGCAAATGTGTGCACACAGCTCCACAACATCCTTAAAAGCAACTTATTTCCATGAGCAAGCATAATGCTCCAAATTAATATTGGATTAAATGAATCTGCAGACATATCTTCCAACAGAAAATGCAAAAGGATTTTAGCACAAACATGTTAATTTGTCAAGACAAAAGCATATTAAGAAAAATCCCAGAAAGATCAAGTCAAAAGGCAAGGGTAAACAAGTACATACAGAGCAAAAAGAGAGAGGGAAGGACTTACGAGGGATCTGGGCAAACCCAATCTCCTTCTCTTGGGCGCACATTAGGATTATTTCTTGTCAAACCTTCACCTCTGAAAGGTCCTGGACCATATCCAGGTCGATCATACACCCTACCAAACCTGCCACCACCCCTTCCACGGCCATAAGGAGGGGAGTGGTCCCGATATCTACCAAGATCTCTCCCATTTCCAAATCCACGACCACGTGGTGGAGCACCAGAATGATCAAAACCAGGACTATAGCGATGGTCTGCATCCCTACGTCGCACAGGTGAAACAGAGCCTGCACGCATTCTATAACCTGAAAAAAGCCAGTGAAGCCCAAAGCTATAAACACCCAATCATGTGAGTACAAGTCACCTAAGAACAGTGTCCTATACAAGCCAGTATGCAACCCAAGAAAAGCAAAGGACAAATTGAAGTACGTCAAGAAACAGTTCCCACAACTGGGAGCATCTCCTCGTCAAAAATACTATAGAAATAAGACACTAGTGTAGAAGAGCGTAAAAACCAGCCAATAACTTCCCTTGAGGTCGCTTCCCAGGTATGTCCTGATGTTACCAGTAAAATACTGAACCAAACAAGAAACACTGTAATTTTTGCTAAATTGGATGGTACAATCAAATATGACAACCATTAAGCACTACAAATTAGTTATCTCTAGACACCCTTGCAATATAAAGCCAGAACTCACTGATGATGACCAAGCCAATACTTTGGTTATATCATTCAGATGGAAACTTCGTTCACTATTCCAACTGCAGAAACAGAGTTTACACATGATCATTCAAAGGCACACCGTTGATAACATTCCAAATTATTTAAATCCGAGAACCTTGGTCAAGGATACCCAAAGTGAGAATCAACAAAGCATACCCAAAACAGATAACCAAATTGTACCAAACATTAGTAACGAAATGAAAGAAATATCTGCTCGATGCCCGTTTAACCAATCTTTGCCAAGATGCCAACCGATACATGTTTCCATTTTCCATGTACGATTCAGAATCAAATTCAATCCAGAAGATACTGTACAATATAATGTGATCCATGAAGTAACTGTTCTGTCTGCTCTCACATAAATTTTGCCTTTAAATAGTCCAATTAATCCACAGTTAATCATTCGAACATTTTAATTTTAATCAACCCACAGACTAGAAATTTACTACTTACCTGAATTTCAAGGAACGCCATTTCCAATACTAAGCTCTTGTTTGGTACACATTAAAATTTTCATTATCATTCTTCTATTCATTTTCAACCACACATTCTTCAATAAAATAATATTTTCCATCAAATCAATAATTTTTCCTTCTTTTTCAACCACACATTCTCCATCAATCTACTATTTCAGAATACATTCTTTCAAAATAATGTGACTCAAACACACTCTAAATGAGTTACATAATTTTGTGTTTAAATAAATATATAATCAATGGTGTTAGAGAATCATTTTGTGTGGCACATTAAAATTTTCATTTTCATTCTTCTAGTCATTTTCAACCACACATTTTTCAATAAAATAATATTTTCCATCAAATCAATAATTTTTCCTTCTTTTTCAATCACACCTTCTCCATCAATCTACTATTCCAGAATACATTCTTCCAAAATAATGTGGCTCAAACACACCATAAGAATCCAACTCAAACCAGATACAATCAGCAGCCAGCATCTGCTTTTATGTGGCAATTGCATTCCTAACCCCTCATCATCTTCAAATAGTTCCCCAACTTACCAGAGATTTTAACAACTGTCGGATTTACTATTAGTTGTATCTGAGTGCTTAAACGAAACAGCACGTCTTCTATGAAAACTTTTACATGACCAGCACACCTTACTTCCAAATGAGATGCACGGCTGGTCAAAACTTAATCCCATGAAAAGAAAACATATACCACATTCACCATAACCTTAGAGCTTCATACATATTTGTATAAACACATGGCTTGGCAACAAAGCCACGTGTCTTCACAACGAAGAAATACCATTAGTTCAAAAATCATTTGCCAGTCATGTTATCATTTAAAACCCACACCAACACGCCTTCCTCAAGACCCAAGTTCTTGCACCAGTCAACATTCATGGCAGAAAATAACAACAGCAAAATTCATTCACCATTCAATAGTCCATAAGCGACATTGCTTTGATTCACAACACAAGGCACTGGGCACTGGCAAAGAAGGTTGCAAGCACCGATCCTTGAAAATGAGAAAACAGACTGCTTTATATGTAAAGTAGGTCAAAGCAAATGTCATTAGTTGACACTAATTGCTCCAAAAATATTCACAGACTCGTAAATTTTGAATTAAATGCTATAATTTACAGGATATGAAGAAACTCATAAAATAATGCAGTATCATAAACATGTTAATGTATGCCTATTTACTCATAATAGCATTAAATTTAATTAAATGCATCTTAGCCTAAATATGTAATAGGTAACAGCAGATGACAAAGATGTCCAGATCCTAGAAAATTATCATCAAAAGTTTCGGAATTCAATCCAGCGACGATAATTTAGCCACAAATCAAAAAAACATTTTTGCATAAGCTAGACAATTCACTGGCAAAACAATGACCATCAGATACTTTCTATGAAATAGCACAGGCTAGCATGGTCTTAAAAACCAAATTGAAACTCGCCTTAAGGCCTGCAACAGAGTGAGACATGCAAAAAAGCCTTAAGGCGCTGATCATAAAGCAATTGTGTGAGGCATGTCTCAAGGCTTGTGGCCCTAGAATACATAAAAATTCTAATTAAGCCATTTTGAGAATAGCTCCATTGCCCACAAAACATTAAAAACAATTTGTTTCTTATTGACCCACTTTGGGAATAGTCCCTTGCACCCCCATTCATAAACAATCTTTACATATTTTTCTTTGTTGCTTGCACACTTTGAATCATTCTATTTTGAATTTTGAAGATTGTTTATGATGTATTATGAACTTATTTTGTATTTTAATAATTTTTACATTTTTGGCTGACAGTGAGGCTTACGCATCAACACGCCCTCGAGATGCCTCATTACTCGATTACACATTTTAAAAGCTACACATGACCATTATCATGGATAAGATTCCCATGAAACAACATTTATTTGCCATTTTAATCCAAAAGATTTTCAAGTAAAACAAATACAATTCAATATAAAGGGCACCAACATTGAACTCTTATAATGTTGAGAAGTCAACAGATATCTTCTCAATATAACCAATAGCACACACATAATTGGTAAAATCACCAAAACTGCCTGATAACCATTGTATAACAATACTATTTCAAGAGATCCATAAAGAAATATGGTGTATTCCCGGAGAGATCAATAGTCCACATCTTCTTAAATTTATTAAAAGCAAACTCAAACTTGTTTATTTATCTTAGATGAGAAAACACCGGGAAGTAGAAGTTTTTTACTCGAGTTTGAATGGAGCTACAGACTTGAATTTGTGATCAAGCTTGAGTAGCTCGCATATTCCTCAGTAGCTCTTGAACTCATCTAGCTCGGGCACAAATCCTAAGACAACATATTAACTCAATAAAGCCCCAAATTGAAACATATAGAGCGCCTAATTTATTTTCAATTACCACTTGTTTCAAAATAACACAATTATGGTACTTGCATATTAAGACAAAAATTACTATCACTAACGAATCAAATTAAAAAAAAAAAAAATCTATACTAATCAGGTTATATCGAATCCCTAAACAAACACAGCAGAACATGAGTTAAAATGGATAAGAAAAATAGCGTTAGGCTTCTGGAAATCAAGCGGTTAAGAAAGAATCCTAACAAATTAAGCAAAACCAAGTAATAATAGAAGGAGAGAAACAAACCACGGTCATCGGAGGCGTATCGATCGGAACGAGAGTACGGAAGCGGATCACGACGCACCTCGCCTGGTTCGTAGTCGCTGCCAGCACCACCGCCACCGGTGGCACCTCCTCCGCCAACGCTGTCCGTGGGACGTATAACGAGGCTGCTCAGCAGTGGATGGTGCGACGTCGTTTGGTCCTTCTCTCGTGACCCCATCCTTTCTCTCTCTCTGTGGTTTCACGGCCGTGATTTTATGTGTGCCCTAGCGAATATTTGTCCAAAGGGGTCGAGTCGGTGTGCTCACAAGTTAATATGGTGTACGTGGATTTTGGGGATGGAGTGGAAGTATCGATTTTTGATGAATTTTACTTTGGACACGCTGGATTTTGGATCTGACCGAATGTCAGAGTACAGTGAAAAGCAATATTATTATTACCATTACAAAATTTACTTATTACATCACATTATAATTACACCACAATTAAAATTTATTTTCAATAAATACACCACAATAAATTTACAATTATACTCCTTATCTAATAAAAACTAAAAATAAAAGAAAATATTGTGGTATACTCATCACCCTCAATATTACTTCTCATTTTTCCATCCTTTAAACATTTTCACTGATTCTAAAACAAGAATTGGTAGTATCTCAATGTTAATTGCCATGGAGTTACTGTCTAAAACCCTAATTGTTGGTTTATAGCTTTTCTAATTGCTTTTAACAATGTTGATACCGACCTACGAGGTCGCTGAGTTCGGAAGACCTACGAGGTCGCTGAGTTCGAATTGTTTTATTTCAATTAAAAGAAGATAAGGTGAGTTCGGTAAAATTCAGTTCAGATCGATTTTATATCTAGCTTACCCTGCAATTCATTGTATCCCTTCGAGGTATTGTAGCTATTCATCATTGCAAATCACTGACAAGATCTCCTAGCTTCCAATCAGTTGAATACACGTGGAAAGGTCTTGTGTCAGCGCCCCCTCTAGTCCTCCAATTAGAAGACTTAGCTTGTCTGGCTAAATAAAGCATTTACTGTTGGGACCCACAATCCCATCACCTCATAATCAGCAATGCGGCGCTGAGCCCGGGCTCCAATCCCATAACGCCAACGCACGACCTAGTTCAGGTCGGCCTGACGGATTGACAAGACATTGGTACTAGGCCCAACTATGTCTTCCTTATAAAAGGGCCCAGGATCTCAATATGGCGGGGATGAAAAATCAAAAGAAAAATCACTAGAAACTCCCATTAGTAACTTTTTTGAAACCTTTTGGAATATGGTTGAGAAATGAAAAGAACATTATAGTTTGGTGATTAAAAGAAACTCCCATTGTTCATTATCTTGAGTTAAAATGTTTTATGTCTGAAGTTGGCTTTAATCTTGTGAATACAATTTTGAACGTCAACAAACAAGATTTTAATTGTAATATTATGTTAGATTTTTTAAAGAAAATAGATTTCAGATCGTTTGCATGAGAAATTTTTGGTGAAAAAATTCGATTATCTATCTGTCTATTCTTGGATTCATTAGGACTCTTAAAGCATCCATAGACCCATCTACGTTTTGTCTTCATCGCCTAATTTTCGAGCTTGATTTTTCGGAGTAAGCAAGAGTGTAGTCTGACAACTTTTTGGCAAAAAATTCACTTGCATTTAGAGAACGTACTCCCAAGAAAACTTAAATACTATTGTTTGACTGCAATAATTCAAAATAAGACCCAAAATGTGGTTAAAATTTAGATTGATAGCTGCAAATCACTCAGATAGTTGACCCTGTTTAAAAGTTACATTCAAATCAATACTCATTTTTCAGAAAGTAGAAACCAATTGACTTATACAAGTTGTACTATATTATGGAAGAAATTGCCAAATCATCATTCTTAAATTAAGTGCATTTAGCTTGCTTTGTTTTTTCAATAGTAGTGGTGGCAATTGAGCCGAGCAGACGAGCCATAAATCATCATTCTTAAATTAAGTGCATTTAGCTTGCTTTGTTTTTCCAATAGTAGTAGTGGTAATTGAGCCGAGCGGACGAGCCGTAAATCATCATTCTTAAATTAAATGCATTTAGCTTGCTTTGTTTTTCCAATAGTAGTGGTGGCAATTAAGCCGAGCGGCTCGTCCGCTCAGTTCGTACTGTTCACGCCCACAAGCCGCTCGGACTCATCAGCTCGTCCGTTCAGCTCGTACTGTTCGATTTATGCAGCTGTTGTCTTCATTCTGCGATATTTGTTCCTCTTTTTTCTTATTTGAAGAGATCGAACCTAAGGTATCTTAAGTTTGTTTCTTTGATGTTATTTTTTTGTATAGAATGTTTGTATTCAGTAGTAAATAANTGAAGAGATCGAACCTAAGGTATCTTAAGTTTGTTTCTTTGATGTTATTTTTTTGTATAGAATGTTTGTATTCAGTAGTAAATAAATAGTGTTTTAAAGCAACAAAATAAGTAAAAAAAAAAAACTAGCATATTACTCTCTTTATTTGTATTTGACTCTCCCTTCTCATATTTGGGTTTTCTTGAATTCACTGCATCAAGTTTAATGGCGGAGGTGCCTGTTGATTTTGAGGGGGAAATAGAGGGGGAAATTGGGGATGCAAAAGCTATTGAGGGTGTTTTGGGGATTTCACAGACAAATCCGAGTTCCAGCTCCACAGGTACTTTATTTTCTTTCCTCATTTTTGTTGTTGTTGTTGGCAAATGAAAATGGTGGACACAATATCTCTTAGAGGCTTAGAGCAGTAGTTTGGGTATGGAGTCAACATGCGGTACATCGTGCTTTAGTGGTTATACTTTTGATAATTGATATACATATTCATTTGTAGCTAATGTAGTTTGATTTAATATCCAGATACTGAAAATTATCATAGAAGATTAAAATTGAGGATTTTATTGTGGCAATATTTGTATGTTGAAATAGTTTCATCTCTTTCAATTCATTGCACACTATTTTTATAGAAAATATGCCGAATTTTTCAATTGATAGAGGTTTTTGGAGATTATAGGATTAATTTGCCAAAACAGTTTTTTATTTATTTGAAACCTTATGGCCATTAGAGTTGGGTAACAAATTAGGGTTGAAAGATTTTGAGGCCAAGTATTTTTGGGGTATGCTTGGATAGATTATAGGATTAATTTGCCAAAATAGTTTTTTATTTATTTGAAACCTTATGGCCATTAGAGTTGGGTAATTAATTAGGGTTGAAAGATTTTGAGGCCAAGTATTTTTGGGGTCTACTTGGCTTTAGGTTGATGGTGTGAGATTTAAGGTTTGAACTCGGCAAACTTAATCTCAAGAAGAACAAGAAGTGAGGTAAAGAAAAATAATTTAAACCAGCAAACAATTTGAGAATATTTTACCTAAGTTTGGATTCAAGTGTGTAATTTTTATAAACTTAAGTACCATTTCCCTGTAGTATTTCTTTGTTGGCCCCTACTTTGTGTCATATATCCTCAAAATGAATGTGAATTTGTTTGGATTTAAGGATTGCTATGTTTTTTATTTTATAAACGTTATATAAACAATATTCTTGTTTCTAATTTTGCTAATAACTATATA
>CAIGRO010003645.1:0-12900 GCA_903798355.1 Fraxinus baroniana
TTGTTGAATGAATTGATCCATTGTTTTCTTAGTCATGATGCAAAGCCGAGACGACAAGAATGCTTCAAATAGCACTCGAGATTGCCATGTATAACCTATCCTTTTGTGTGAAAGGGTTGATTTTTTTTTTTTTTTTTTGTTACTAGATATTGGGACGAGCTTTGGGAGGAAAGGTTGGACGAGCAAGTTCAGGTTGGGATATCGGAATCACAAGTATCTATTTACGACCATCGAAGACCTTCTCTTCTCTAAAAATGCCTGCTTCCCTATCTATCATCGAGTGCCACAGAGATGAGGTTTCTACAAATTTCTCGACTTCGAAATATTATTACAATCGTATCAAAATGATAAAAACCTCACAGTTCTGCACTAATGGCTTAGGTTTGGGAGCTCCCTCCAAAAGCTGAGGTGATCGCATGGTCAAACAAAACTCGAATTGAAATGTTCCAGTATGGAGACCATTTTATGGGCATTCAAGGTCACCCCGAGTACGCTAAGGACATCATGTTGCACCTCATTGACCGACTTCTCCGCCGTGGTTTCATTGAGGTAAAAATTTAAACCCCGGAAAGAACCCTGCATTTCAATTCTCTAATTCTTCACATTATTATACCTGAATGACTTTATGCGTCTATAGGAGTCTCTTGCTGAAGAAGCCAAGTCTAAGTTGGAGGCGAATGAGCCAGACAAAGAGGCATGGAAGAAACTTTGCATTGGCTTCCTCAAAGGGAGATTGTGATGGAATCTTGGAATTGGGCAGTTTGGCGCAGACATTTTTAATCAGGAAACCTCCTCCTTGTAACAATTTCAATTTGGTTATAAAATCGTTGTCGTCATACGGATCTCAAGTACTTTAGATGGCAATGAATGAAACAAAAATAAGGATGTTAAACGGGGAAAGCAACCACATGGAACACTTCAATTTACTAAAAAGCTTAGGACTCTTCTTTTTGTATTTCAGTTTTTCGTTTTTAGTTTTGAAATCATTTTGAATTTTGTGTTTTGATTGTCTATTTTGAAATTGTTGACAATGTTTCTTTGTTTCATTTTGAAAATTATTTTCAAAAATCCTAAATTAGAAAATGTGTTCTCTTTCTTCCCGTCTTTCTCTTCTTCCCCTCCTCACAACACCTCGCAAGGCCTCCGGCGCCGAAGACCGACCTCTTTTGTTGTTGGGTGTGGCGGCGTTGGTTGGATGCGATGATGGTGATTTTTTTTTTCTTTTTTTATTAATGCGGTGGTTGGTTGTGGATGCGACGGTTGTTTTTGAGTGTTGGCGATATTGGTCCGTAGATGATTGATTGTGACAATGGTTTGACATTGATTTTTCTTCTACTATTGTTGTTACAATGGTTGTGGTTCACGACATCGTCGACGATAGCTTTGGCGGTGAGGTAGCGCGACGACGGTGTGGAGGCAACAATGATGGTGATTTTTGTTGGCAGTGTTAATGAAAACACCCAAAACGTATTCTGAAAACTGGCTTGATTTTAACTGAAAAAATCCGAAATGATATTTTTGACATTTTTTATTTTCTTTGTAAATTTTAAACTCATTTTCAGAAATTCATTTTTTAAAATAGGTAAGTAAACGTTTTTTCACTAGTTTGAAAAATTGAAAACAAAAAAGGGAACAAAAACAACAAAGAAAATAGCCCACTAGGGATGGCTCTTTCAAATGTTTGACAAACATTTTATCTAAGTATGACCTTTCAAGGCCTTCTATTTATCAGAGTGATGGTATGGAATAATCAACTAATGAAATTTGAAAAACGTGTACATGGGCAACCACCAAGTCTACACTATTTTTATTCAAAATCTGGTCTACATACAGAACAGAAAAGAAAGGCCCTTAGAATTGTATAATCGAAGCCAAACCAATAAGGCCGTACACCTAAGTTAAGGGTGGATTTTCAATAATCCCTCACACCTATTCAAATTGGATTAATTCGAACTTGAATAAGAACCTACCTAAATACAATGGTAAAATGTTTAGAAGTACCACATAAAACCGCAAGTAAATTGTAAGGGGCATATCCATTTAAAGCAATTAATAATGTATGTCTGAACCGTGTTTGCATTTTCAAACCATTATTTATTGAAAAACGCCAGTAACATGTTCAATGGTAAAATGTCCACTGGCAAGAATAATCAAAATTAGGGCCGTGCTTCTTCTCCAGGCTCAGTGACCGGGAGAAACTGGCGCCCCCCTATTGGAGGGGGGGCTGCCACAACAGTCCCCCCTCCAATAGGGGGGCGCCAAGTGTTACTTCTCCCGGTCACTGAGCCCGGAGAAGTAGATTAATCCTCAAAATTATAGCTCACAAGGTTCACCAGAAATCAGAAACACAAATGATGCATCAGAGAGCTCATGAATCCGAGATGCAAGACTTAGGAACTCATCATAGAACCTGAATTTCTCCTACACTCTGCCAACATATCCATATAGAACTGACACTTGCTGATGTCGTTGCCGTATCCATTCAAGCACTGCAAAAAAAAAAAATCAAAGATCAACATATGAACCTGAGAAACTTCTCCTTCGCAATCAAAAAGCAAACTGGTGTGAAGATATTAAACTGGATCAAATTAGTGAAATATAAAATCATATAGAGGGACGAAGCTAAAATCAGAGATTGCCATGTTCTCTAGGTCATGTATCCTATGATAAAGTTAATATGTTGCGATCCAATATAAAATCAGAAATGTCAGATTCAACATCCCATGTATGTTAGAATTATTATACTTCTGCAAATTGTAGTATCTTAAGATAGCATCTATTTACAAGTAGCATTAGGCTAAGCTCCCAGCAAACGAAACAACTACACCATCCAAATTGAAATCAAGGGAATCAAGGGGCCATGACACAGACTTACAAATTTAAAACAGAATCACTTCAGTATTGTAGTCGTAGATGACATTACCTTAATTTAAGATTTTTAAATAAATCGAACTTTGATTAAAGTCATGAGATAGAACAGTTATTGCTCAATTTTCTGATAAGCTTCAATAAATAAAGATTTGCAAAAAGATAGTGAACCCATAATAGCATCCATAATAGCATCCACAGCCCTGAGTGCCACTTCAACTCCAGAGCCAAGACCCACTCCTGCGGAATTTGAAGAAAAAGGAGATTCATTCAAATTTTTGTCATCCATCCTGTAAGATAGTATACAGCTCATTTTTGAGAAAATGTCCTCTCTACCTTGGGCTATGTTTGAACCGATGCTTCCAAGTATGGATCCACCACTGGTGGCTTGAGCAGGAACTGGAGGAGGAGCATGATTCACTGCAACCATGAGACATTGTGAGCTCCAAAGCAACATGTATACTAGTACATTTAACAAAATTATATAATACCTGCAATGTCGGGTCCAACAAAATTTAAGTCAAAAGAGAAATGGTAACTTGGTTTTTTCTTTATTTTTATTTTTCGGAGTTGGAAGTTCAAGAGGACTATGAGTTGGTCGAAAATTATTTGTACGAGGAAACAATTTAATTCTCATACAACTCCTAAATGATCAATGGAGTTACCTGGCCGAGGACTGTGTGCTGGAGCAGCACGAGGAGCTAGACGTGCAGATCTTCCTGCAAAATAGATATCAAAAGTTATAAGTAATTGACTTCTATAAAAACTAGACATACACTAACAGAACCACATTGCATGTCAATTGTAACATTAGCAGATAGGGTTGACAGCAATTAGGGAGAATTTAAGTCATCCATTTGAGTAAATAAATGTATATTTTAAATAGAGATCTCAAACCTGCATCAACATTATGCAAATAAAAAAATAAACCAAGCTGTACCTTGCAAAAAACCAGGGCTAATTGCAATGGTCATTACAAAATAAAAGGGAAGAAAGAAAGAAGAAATTCAGAGTTTATCAAGTCAACCATCTGAAGTATGTCTTCCATAAAGAAAAGCCCTAGTTTCATTTTGATTCTTTGAGAAATCACTTCTCTCTCACACACATTTTCAACTCCACATTCTCCCAAAAAAATTTCATTTTCCATAACTTTTCCCAAACTTTTTAACTACACATTCATCAAAAAAATATATTTTTGAAAGAACAATTCTCAAAAACTCTTTATCAAACATGCACTAAGAAATAGAACCAAAAAGTAAATAGAAATAAGTCTTGCAAGAACTAAATCACACTCTTCCATCACACTGATAGCATCATAGCAAAAAGGAGAAAAAAAATAAAACAAAACAATGACAGCTTAAAGTAATAGTAAACTTCCACGTCTCATCAGTGGGTGTATTTATTTTTTTAAAATATAACAGTGATGGAAAAATTAATTAAAATTTAATTTTTGAAATTGAAATTTAAAAAGAAGGGATTGAGATAATTTTCCTTTATATATGCCCCCCCTCAATCCATCAATTGTGGACATGAAAAATTGGGAAGAATATTAGAATTTATATTCGATTGACTTACTGTCGATCAAATTCAGAGATCGCATTATCAATATCTGTAAATTTTCTAGCTCTGAGCTCAATTTCAACTTCAGTGCTTAAATCTCGTTTATATGACTTTTAAGACAACGGAATGAGGTTTTGAAACTCAAAAACTACATTTGAAACCTTTTAACTAATTTTATTAAAGAACTTCTCTTAGTTAAAAAGCTTTTAGATGAAATTGATTTAATTTGTTTTTATTTAAAAAAACTTCTGGGTTAGACAATTCTTTTAAAAAATAGTTTTTAGACAAAAAAAATATTAATAAAACAATTTTTTTGTGATTATTTTCTTTTATAAAACATTTTCTTTATGTGAAAATATTTTTTTTATCGCATGGGCTTTGGCTCTGTATTCAGTAAAGAGGTGGCGATAATAAAGAAGACCAAAATAGCATGCATTGATGGGAGATCTATCTATTCTGTATGTCTATTATTTGACTTGAATGATTGTGTCTAGTTGTGTTTGTCTATTTCATTCAATCAATTTCTAATCAACTGTGCTGCGCAATAAAAAAAAAAAAAAAAAATCATTAGAATTGCAATAGATCACTCACACAAAGTGAGGCTCGTACATTTTTTTTCTTTTTAAATACACTATAGGACCCAGATTTGTCTTTTTTCTGGTCAAATTTGATTTTTTTTTTTTCAAGTACAAATGGCTAAAGTGATTTCCAATTTGTTAGAAGCTTTGACCAAACTCCATTTTTATCCCGAGATCTCATTACTGAAAAAATATTAAAAAGACCGAAAAATAGAAGAATAAACAACACAAGGACTTACGTGAAAACTAAAAAATCGGAGAAAGACCATATGATGTCAAAACTTTGAAATATTTCTAAGTGGTCACTAAATTTTAACACATTTCACTCCATCACTCACCCACCATATTTCATTAATTATTGAACTTATATATTCATCATGCTTTACTCATTGAACTTTAAAACTCCATAATTTGTTTGAGTAAACTTATTTTTTATAAGATTTGGCCTAAATCAAAAAAATAAAATAAAAAATATCGAATAGATAATGAGATTCTCAATCTAAGACGAGAAATTGATATTGATAAAAATAGATATAATTTATCTAGTAGTCAAAAGCTACGTTCAAGAGGATAGAAGAATGCCAATTTTTTGATATAAATCATAATTTAAAACAATAGCAAAATTTCTGATCTAGCGTCAATAATATTAGTCAAGACTAACAAAATATACCACTGTTTGGGCTTCATTTTATTTAAAAATGTATTTTTTTCTATTTTCTTTTCAATCACATGATTTTCAATAAAATAATATTATACGTAAATTCAAAATTGTTATTTTTTTAATCACACATTTTTCAAAAACTCATTATTTCAAAATATATTTTTCTCCAAACCTTGATTTTAATGTAGCTCAAACAAGGGGATAATTTTTAGAGTTCTCATGAGTTGATTCAAGAGGAAAGAGAGTAAGTCTTTGTGTATGCTATTTTATGCTTCAATATTTTAAATTTTTGAACATTGAATAAATTGAGTAAAGTTCAGTAAGTAAAGTATGGTAGAAGTATAAATTCGACAATTAATAAAACATGTTGATCGGCGAATGACGAGATGTAACACGTTAAATTTCAGTAACCACTTCAAAATATTTTAAAATTTAGTGACAAATAAAATAAAATGATACGATGGAATGCAATAGATTAGAGTTGAACGATCACTTGAAATTATTTTAAAATTTAATTAGCAAAGTTTGACGGAGGTATACAAAAGAAACATTTTAACTCGTATATTCAAACCTTCAATAACCGAGAAAATCATTAAAATATCCAAATTCTCCCAAATTTCATTCTGGAATAATCGCGTACCCCCAAATACCAAATTCAAACCACCCATAGGCCATAGGCTTCCTCTCTCCATCATCACCCCCCAAATTTTCAATAGATCGATTATATTTTTTTGGTATTAAATCATTTAATTAGTTGAAGGATAATTACTGATCAGTTCCATGGCAGAAGAGCAAGCAGAGGTGTCGAATAATGCGCCGGCGGCGCTGGGTCACTCAGTGATACCGATTGTGAACAAGCTACAGGATATCTTCGCTCAGCTTGGGAGCCAGTCCACGATCGAATTGCCGCAGGTGGCGGTAGTTGGTAGCCAGAGCAGTGGGAAATCTAGTGTTCTGGAGTCCCTCGTAGGTCGTGATTTCTTGCCTCGAGGAAATGATATCTGCACGCGCCGCCCTCTCGTGCTACAACTCGTGCAGAGGAAGAGGAAGGCTGACGGGACTGACGAGGAGTGGGGGGAGTTCTTGCATTTGCCGGGGAAGAGGTTCTTTGATTTCAATGAAATCAGGAAAGAGATTCAGGTGATTTTTTGAATATATTATTTTATTGATGTAGTACCTTGTACGAAGATTTATAAATTTTGTGTTTTTAAAATCGCAGTTTGGCTCGAAAATTAAAGTAATTAGTACGTGCCTAGATATTAAAAAAAAAAAAAAAACGGAATTAGGGAATTGAGCATAAGCTTTGAATTTCAGTGAAACTATCCGGAAATTTTGGTAAAATGTATGGAAGGTTATTTTAACTTTAATGTGTTGCGGTTAATTGCAATGTTTGAAATTTCACATACTTAGTTTGGATATGATCCTGAAACTTAAAAAAGAAAAGGGAAATCAGTTTGTGTGAGTGTGTTTGGAGTGAAAGGTGGGAATTCTTATTCAAAAGAAGGAAGTTGGATACTAGTTTTGAATTGCAGCAAGACCCCAATGAGGCCGAGGTAATTTTTTCAGAAAAAGTGAAAAACTTGAAACTTTTAGCGTGATTAAAATAAAATATGTGCCTGTAAGCACGGTCAATCGCCAGGGTAGTTAACTTGGAATTTATCTTTAATGAACATGCTGTTGGGTTGCGCTAATGATAGTAATATTATATAGTCCTGTTTACCGGGCAGGACCGTCATGCCATATGTTGTAGGAGAGGTTTATTTGTAAAAGTTTGTTTTAATGGTGGAGTTTTAACTTATTTTAGTCAATGATAGACAATTTGGGCATTCCGTGTTGTACACTACAGAAGTAATATTGGATTGGGCTATGACTGTGTTCACTTTTTGGGCGGTCCGATATCCTATTTTCTAGGTTCTTAAAGACCTTGTGCAAATATAGGCGTCATTGTTTATTTCTCTTTTCCGCAAACCTTAAAGGAGAAGGTGCGGGTTTAGAGTTTAGAGAATATATGGATTTCCAAGTCTGATGACAACTGCGGTCACATGGAGGGGCGTGGAACTCCTATACGTTAGATAGCAATAGCATTTGTGTTTATTCCTTTTTTCTTTTTCTTTTTTAATCTCAAACAACATATTCTATTTTTCACTGCACAGTCTTGCGTTTTTAGACATTTCAAGTCCTTGTGACTTCTTAATGCCAAATTAGACCCATCAATCTGATGCACCGAACTTGTGAATATTCTTGGTGATATGCTTGTTTGGTATTCTACGTATTGTAATTGAACTAGCTTGCATTTTTCGAAAATATACGAGCCAACTCTTCTTCTAATTATCTTGTTGGATGTGTGGAGCCTAATTATGACCCTGTTTGGTACAGTTTAAAATCGAATTAAAATTGAAAATATAGTCGTTATTGGTCCCACTCGTCTAATAAAAATCAACAATAACGACTAGTTTTTCAATTTTAATTCGATTTTAATCTCTACCGAACACACCCTATATTGCAGACTTGCCCTCTGCGGTTTGGTCTACAGGCCAGCCACCTGGTTCGGTGGTTCCCCTAGGCGAAATTTTTTAAGTGAGACAAGGGTTTCCTGGGAAGTTTGCATGTGTATTAGATTGTGCTAATATTTCCACTCATATAAGGATATTAGGGCGGGCCTCTTTTCTGGTGGTGTAGAGAGACACAGAGGATTGAGATGAGAAAACACTGTAACCATTCTTCTTCGATATAGTGAAATTTTATAGTGGCACCAAGTGTTCGTAACTCTCGCATTGAGAGTGAATGACCCTAATTGTGTTTTCTTCTTCTTGTATCCATTTATGTTTCGTGCTATTTATTGCTCTCAGTAATCTGTATGAATTTTTTAATCCATAACACTTCTAACATGCACTGAAGTGTTTTTCACCTAGATTTGGGCTAGTGCCTCTCCCTCTCTCCTCTCTGTTACTTAAAGTGGAATGCTATCCTGAATGGAAAAGAAACGATCTCTGTTTAAGTATCTGAATGTTATATATATATATATTAAAAGTGTTTATATACTTATCAAAAAAAAAAGTATCTGAATGTTAGCCTTTTATTTGAACAGTCACTTGAATCATGAAGTGCTCGCCCAGGCAAGATATTTAGTTTCTTCTTGTTTGGAATAGTTCTATAATACGCCTGTCCTTTCTATAGGAAAATTGATTTGACATGCTACTATAATGAGTGGTTAGCCATAGGAGTTGAGTGAGTTTCTTTCATTGTTGACCGCAGAGGGAAATCACATTGCAAGTAAATTTAGGTGCTTTAGCTGTTAAACCGCTCTTTTATCTTCCAATCTTATTAGATTCTGATTCTGATAATAGGTTGTTCTCATAGTTCCTTATGTACAAATTTGTGTAGGCTGAAACTGAGAGAGAAGCAGACTGAAGTGTTTTTCACCTAGATTTGGGCTAGTGCCTCTTCCTCTCTCCTCTCTGTTACTTAAAGTGGAATGCTATCCTGAATGGAAAAGAAATGATCTCTGTTTAAGTATCTGAATGTTGGCCTTTTATTTGAACGGTCACTTGAATCATGAAGTGCTCGCCCAGGCAAGATATTTAGTTTCTTCTTGTTTGGAATAGTTCTATAATACTCCTGTCCTTTCAATAGGAAAATTGATTTGACATGCTACTATAATGAGTGGTTAGCCATAGGAGTTGAGTGAGTTTCTTTCATTGTTGACCGCAGAGGGAAATCACATTGCAAGTGACAAATTTAGGTGCTTTAGCTGTTAAACCGCTCTTTTATCTTCCAATCTTATTAGATTCTGATTCTGATAATAGGTTGTTCTCATAGTTCCTTATGTACAAATTTGTGTAGGCTGAAACTGAGAGAGAAGCAGGAGGAAACAAAGGTGTTACAGACAAGCAGATTCGTCTGAAGATTTTCTCACCAAATGTTCTTGATATTACTCTTGTGGATTTGCCGGGGTTAACTAAAGTTCCCGTGGGTGATCAGCCATCTGACATTGAAGCACGTATTAGAACAATGATAATGTCGTATATTAAACTTCAAAGTTGCTTGATACTGGCTGTTACACCCGCAAATTCTGATTTAGCCAACTCGGATGCTCTCCAGATGGCTGGAATGGCCGACCCTGATGGTAGGTTCCTCTTTGTTTTAAAAATTTTACCACCGAACATAATTTCATTCATTTCCAGAATACCATTGCTGTTGGATTCTAAAGCTCATGCGTCTAACTTTCTGCTTGCAGGTTATCGAACAATTGGTGTAATTACTAAGGTGCAATGTATTTACTATGAAGATGTCATCCATTAATTGCTTTTTGATGTTCTTAAACTTCTATATACTTTTCTGAACCTGGCTTTTTATGTTTTCTTTACTGCTTAAGCTGGATATTATGGACAGAGGAACTGATGCCCGCAACTTTTTACTTGGAAAAGTGATTCCTCTTCGACTTGGATACGTAGGTGTTGTGAATCGTAGTCAGGAGGTAATAGTTATACTTTCCCTTTGACAGTGTTTGTTTGTTTATTGCCTTGTGTTGTTTCTTTTTGTGAACTTCTGAACTTGTTGGTCATCGTTGTGCTTAAACAGGATATACTATTGAATCGGAGCATCAAGGATGCACTTATAGCTGAGGAGAAGTTCTTTCGTAGTCGTCCGGTATAACTTTTCTCTTCCGTTATTAGTTGATGTCTCGTCCTTCATTATTGGTAACTCTTCTCACAGAAATATTTTCTGTAGGTATATAGTGATCTCGCTGATCGTTGTGGGGTTCCTCAGTTGGCAAAAAAATTAAACCAGGTACATAGAATGAGATGAGTTTTCACGTACCATGACTTTCAGAGTAAATGGCCTCGTTAAGCAAATGCCCTTCTTTTGATTAATGTGGTCTCTGGTAGAACATATTTCTGATTAACGTCTTCTATCTCACATGCAGAGAATAACACTTTCTAGTGCATGATACATGAATGGTCTAATCAGCTAGTTATATTTGCTTTCCCACGGGCAGGCATACTCAAAGGGTATATGCATGCCTATAAAATGACTAATGGCATACCCTTTTTGTCGCTTAGCTTGCACAGATTGCACATAATTGCCATAAAACTTGTTGTAATCTAATACTTGAGTTGTAGGCAACAAATGTTTATGATTGTATATTTTTTTTATGAAAATTTTATTTTAATGTCAGAATGTGACATTATCTTTTTCTCTTTTTATGCAGATACTAGTACAACACATCAAAACAATTCTTCCAGGGTTGAAGTCACGCATCAGTGCTGCATTGGTTTCTGTTGCAAAGGAGCACGCTAGCTACGGAGAGATCACCGAGTCAAAGGTTTCTTCTTATATCTTGTTCGATGATTTTTGCTTGAATTTATTGGGCATACTGAGTGGAGGAACCTTTCATTTCAAATTTACTAAAGGAAAGATGATAAATTTTATGCTTTAATTTTTTTCTTGCTGGTCCATTGTCCTTAATAGGTTAGAATTAGCAATTGCAAACTGCTAAATGTTTATGCCATAATATAGGACTTTTTGCATGGAGGTTAACATTTTTTTTCCACTGGTATCAATCTTCAGACTGGGTACTTTGATGTTTAAATTTTTTTTTTTTTTTTTTACCATCCATTTGTGGCAAACAGGCCGGTCAAGGAGCACTCCTTCTGAACATTCTTTCCAAGTATTCTGAAGGTACTTGGCCACTATTTTACTTTATCCTAACATAAAAATTATTTGCGGTTCATTTATATTCGTGTTCTTAGTTGATTCTTCATTGAACTCCGTAATGTTTGTTTGTAGGGCTGTAAACAAATTAAGACATTCATTATATGTTTCGGGATTCATGTTTATGTCGTTGTCTTGTCTCATAAATGATCCAAACAGAACGTGCCTTGTTTTTGAACACAATAGTTATACAGTGCACTGACACGCTTAAAGTTGTATCTTATCTTTTAACACAATAAAGCAAATGGATTACAATAATCATAATTTTTCCCCGATTATTAGTTCCTCTTATTAATAAAAATTTCTTCTAACATTCTGCAAATAAAGTTGCGAATAAGAATGTCTTGTTGAACTTTGCATACAAGTTAGTCATGAGTAACTTATTTTAACGTTGAACAAACAAACAGAAATGTCGTATTTTGGCTTGTCTAATAAAGGATCCGAACGTTGTTAGCCTTAATTTCATGTGAAATCCTGTCCCCAAATAATTATACTTAATGATAGCACTCATAGATGGAGTTGCCATTTTGTTTTTGGAAACAGCATTCTCTTCAATGGTAGAAGGAAAAAACGAAGAATTGTCAACATCCGAGCTGTCTGGTGGAGCTAGAATCCATTATATTTTCCAAAATATATTTGTGAAGAGCTTGGAGGTTTGTGTTGTTCATTTGAATGTTACTGACATATCTCTTTTTTCTGAGATTGTGGATTTTGTCGTAAATTATTAACTGAAAAACGTGAAGGTGGTTGAATGTTTAGAACCAGTCCTTTGTACGATGTACAAGCCATCACTGCAAATACTATAGAAGTTGTATAGATAGAGAGAAAAATACGAAGATTTTGTGAAACAGGAGGGTAAAAGGTATACTAAGTAAATAAAAAAGAATGATTTCAAACATTAAATGAAAAATAACATCTGCTTTCGCAGCCAACGGAGAACTTTTGTGAATTGTTTATGAATAAAATCTCTGTAAAGGACATTTAGATTTTTGCCCTTCGTTTTGTACTTTGGCAGGAGGTTGATCCTTGTGAGGACCTAACTGACGATGATATCCGCACTGCCATTCAAAATGCAACTGGTCCCAAATCTGCATTGTTTGTGCCTGAAGTAGGTTCTCAACACCAACAATATCTTTTCACATGTGCTGTACCTTTGATTTTTTAAAAACCTGAGTGTTTTCTCTTTTTCTTTTCTTTACCTTTTCTTTATTTTTTTAGGCCTTCTTCTATCTGACGTTTTAGCATGCAAAATGCATCCAAACTTGTAGGTCCCTTTTGAAGTTCTTATTAGAAGACAAATAGCTCGCTTGTTGGATCCAAGTCTTCAGTGTGCTAGGTTCATTTATGACGAGCTAATCAAGGTACATCTTGCTAGTAAATTTCTCATGCATTTTAGGCTCATTTATCTTTGCACCTGGTCATCAACTTTAATGCTTTCTATTAGATGAGCCATCGATGTATGGTCAATGATATGCAACGGTTTCCAGTCCTAAGAAAGCGCATGGATGAGGTTATAGG